>JANBPK010000921.1:0-207130 GCA_027579435.1 Candolleomyces eurysporus
CTGCTGCAGCGCTGCCCTGACCTCGCGGCACATTCCCGCAATCTCGCTCTCGTCGCTTCTCTGCAGGGTCCATGAGCATCTGTCCGTGTACATAAAGCAAGCGATCCCTTACCTCGTGTCTTGTCTTGAGCTGCAGGCTGCACGCCTTGATCAGGCCTCGCAAGCTCAGTCCATCAAGCCTCGACTGCACGACGCTCCCGCTGCTCGTTGAAGCAACCGTCGGCTCGGCCTTTCTCGGTACCACCGTCGGCTCCTGCAGCTCCCCACCCACGAACAGGGGCGACAGGACATAATGTTCGACCGTCCTCGTCTCCTCTTCTTCTTCGTCTTCTTCTCCCAGGATCAACGACTCCCTCTCCCTCTGCTCCTCCTCAGTCAGCGATGTCTCATGCCAGTATCGCTCAGTTTTCATCCTAAAGTGCTTAAACTCCTCCTCCTTGGTCTTGGTCCTCAGGGGACACCGTCTGATCCTCTTCCCTTCATCGGGTAGCTTCGGGAGCGGCTTGTTTCTATCGCTTC
The DNA here is from genome assembly GCA_027579435.1 of Candolleomyces eurysporus. Lineage (NCBI taxonomy): Eukaryota > Fungi > Basidiomycota > Agaricomycetes > Agaricales > Psathyrellaceae > Candolleomyces > Candolleomyces eurysporus. The sequence continues at coordinate 520 of JANBPK010000921.1, forward strand.
TCCACGGTGTCGCACTCAAATCAGGGAACGTCCTCAAGTCCAAACACGACTCTCTAGGCGTCGTCTCCGCTGTCCACGTGCCCCTCGTCCTGGTCTCCGGCGACAACAGCAGCGACTCTTCAAACGCAAACCCAGTGGCCGACACAGGCGTCCCAAGAGGACTCGAACTCGGCGACAGTGGCTCTGGCATCCTCAAGATGCGAGGGGGTTCTTTGCTAGAATGCGTCACGGTCCGCTCCTCCCATATAGGCGAAAGCCTTGCAGAATGGTATGGTGGCCCGTGTCTGAGGCTCCCGTAGCTGCTGGGAGGCTGACGTTTCGGAGGAGGTGTCATCAGAATCTCTCGTGTCTGCACCACAGGTAGCCCTGTTCGAGGCGGCATCGGAGAACCCATTTGCACTATCGGTTTGGGATGGGGGCTCGCCGCGCTTTTGCCTTTCGTCTCTCTTTGCGGTTTGGGTATCCTTGGAGGCTCCTGCTCGTCAGGTTCCACCACAACGATATTAATCGTCCCATCGCTGCTGGAGCTTCCAGTCCGCGGCAGCGATGCATTAGTGGCCCAAGGAGTCGCCGCACGAGAAGACGTGCCTTCGTCCTTGGGCGCTGGTTTTCGTGTAGGGTAGTTTGGCATAACTCGTCGTCGCGTCGTCGTCGTCTTCTATGTCGTTGCGGTCGTTCTAAGGGCGTTAGTTCGTGTAGAACCTCCTGTGTCCTTCCACCGTCGACTCTTATACTCTGGAAAGTGATGTAGATAAGCGGTACCGACGAAATTTTTACACCTCTTCTCTCTGTGTACACACGTATCTACACGCAATTGTTGTCAGGGCTGTCTAGGAGATTAGAACAACAGCTCTTGTTACTTAATTTCAGCCTGTTGTTCTAGCGTGCCAGCGCTTGAGCGCCTGTCGCCCACAAGGTTTCTATGGGCGCGCAGTAGCTGATAATACAACAGAGTGTGGCGCAACACTCTACAAATGCCTGCTTTTGGAAAAAGAGGCGCTCCTTACCGCCCTGTGTGATCGGAAAAGACTCAAGGCACTCCAGGGCCTACGTACTTCTTTTACTCCTGACTCTACAGCGTACACACCTGCGCGACAGCACTGGCACTTCTGTTATTCCTCGTTGACAGTACTAACGGTCCCTAATTGCTCTCAGTTCCCCCTGCACGCCTCGAAGTCTACTCGAGCTCTTCCTTCCTCCGACTCGCCTAAACGGATGTCCCTTCCGCTCTGTGTACTATTCAAGCAGAACATCAACCCTTGGTCAGCAATAAAAGAGAGAGAAAACACGCGTACATGGCCATGCCAATCCTGCAACCTCCTCCCAAACCTACACACACTCTTTGACAAGTCGTGCAAGTTTACTGTATCTGACGCCGAGAGGTAAACAGAAAGCAACTTTAACTGCCTTTATGCCACAAACCACNAAAAAACAAAAAACAAACAAGCTTTCATTAGCCACAAGCAGGCGATGAATCGGACTCGTTGAACCGAGTGGCAACGAGGACTCACCAAACCAAATACGAAAGCCCACACCCCGAAAGCTCATGACACTTCACACTATCGAAACACTCCTGTGTGCACTCCGCGGCACTACTCTGCGTCCGAATCAGCGTACTATACAACTCCGTGCACATAGAAAGACGCTGAGCCGTCAAACTAGACTCGCTGGGTCCATCTGAGGCAACCATGCTGCGCAGAACCTAGTCATTGTATGGTTATCAGCTCGAATATCCCCAGTAAATCTGCAGCTGCGCGTACCGCAATAATCTTCTCCAGGGCGTCAATACAGTGCTGCACGAGGTCGCACAGCGTAAGCTCGTCCAGTGCTCCAGCAAACGGCTCAACTACGGGCTGTGAAGGAAACGCCGAGCCCGTCGATGCCGTCCTCGTTCTGGGACTCCTTTCGAACGAGTCAATGGCGATCAACGACGTCGAACTTGTAGGACGGGTGGGACCTAGAGACAAGGCGTAGGATTCACCGGACTTTGGTGTCCGCAAAGCCACCTCCTGCCTTGGAGCAAACGCTGAGCCCGTTGACACTGTCCTCGTCCTGTGACTCCTCCCCAACGAGTCAGTAGTGATCATTGANGGTTGAACTCGCAGGACGAGTGGGAGCTGGAGATAGAGCGTTGGATCCACTGAACTTCTGCGACTTGGAAGCCACTCCCGGCGTTGGAGGAAATGCTGAGCCCGTTGACACTGTCCTCGTCCTGGTACTCCGTTCGAGCGAGTCAGCGGTGGTCAGTGACGTTGAGCTTGCAGGGCGATTGGGACCTGGGGATAAAGCGTTGGATCCACTGGACTTCTTCGACCGGGAGGCTACTCCCTGCTTCATCGGAGTATTTCTAGGAGCATCGGCGATGCTCTCAATCGTCGAGGTGCTCCGAACGTTTCTCAGCACCAGGCTCCTCCCTCGGTCCACTGCTTCAACAGCATCTTCTGCAACGCTGGGTTGTCGAGGTCGAGGAAACTTGGCCTGGGGTTGGAGTCCGACGGAGGCAGAAGGGGAAGGTTTCGAGAAGGAACTCGATTGCGGGGGTGCNAGCGGCTCCTCTCTGCTTGAGATTGGAGCGAGAGGAAGTCGTGGAGCGAGACCTTTCCTCCGATATCAAAGACAGAGTAGGAGGCCGGTGAGGACGAGGCGGAGGAGGCGGAGGAGGCGGAGGGGTGTCATCTTCAACCTTACTTGGAAGGCGTTGAGGGGAGCATGGGGGTCTTGGTTTGACTCCAGCCTTTGCAGCCGGACTGACCGGCCTAACAGCTGGCCTGTGTGGAGAAAGATGGGCCGCAGACGCTAGCGGTGAGCCTTGAGGCGACATTTGCTCAGGACTAGACAGTACCCTCCTGCGTAAAGAGCTCGGGGTACTCCTTTGGCTTTCGGAGACATAGCTGAGACCTGGGGAGCTTGGAGGACCTTCGCCTCGAACGATCTTCTTAGGGCGTTGTGAGGGTGCAGCCCTGTCGATGGTATTCCCTCGTGATACGTAGGGAGGAGGGGTGGACAGCCGCCGTGGACGGCGGACAACTTGGGGATCAAAGATCTGGCTTCTGCTATTATAAGCGCTGGTATCTGTTGGGACAGTGTCCTCAATCGAAGTGGTGGTGGGCACTGAAAGAATAACAGGGGCAACTACTGGAGGATGGCCACCAGAATACTGCTCGTACGGGTCAACATAGCGATTTAACGCGGGTTGTTGATCTTGTTCCATGGAGTGTTGCTGCCAATAGTAGCGCCGTAATGGTTGCTCGATAGCAGGTTGCCACTGTGACTCATCGAGTGGAGAAGTAGGAACGGGCCAGTCGCTCTCAGTTTCGACGGGGTAGGCAACGCGTCGAATGGAAAAGAGGTCTTGGACTGCTGCTTTGACGGAGCGTTTGAAGCGGCACAGAAGGCACATTGTGCAGACATCGAGGGAATGCAGGGTACTACTTAAGATACAGTATACTGTGGCGTGTAGGTCCTATTGCACACACATTCCGGAAGATATTGGAGCGGGGCATAAAATTCGGGTGGGTCGACATCGAGGCAGGGCAAGGGGCTGCTTAAGGGACAGTACAACTTGGCGGCGTGTAGGTCCCGTCGCACACACAGTCACTTCCAGAAGAAATTAAAGCGGGACAAAAAGCACAAGGTGTTGACATTGAGGCAAGGAGAAAGTCCGCTTCAGGGTAGTATAACGCGGCGTGTAGGTTCCATTGCATACAAATATTCCGGAAAATCTGAGTACATGGTGGATTTGAGGCAAAGCAGTGAGATCAGCTTACAAACTCCGCCAACATTCGAGCCAAGCTGCCGACGCGACTTGCTCAAGGTCAATATCTACCAATCTATACCCATGAATCTCTCCCTGTACACCATCCAGGCTTTCCTCATCCTTGACTCAGAAGGCAACCGAGTCCTCGCAAAGTACTACAATCCAAAGGGGAACCCACAGGGAGAGGTCAAGGAGTTCCTCACCTTGAAAGATCAAAAGGCTTTCGAGAAGGGGCTATGGCAGAAAACTAAGAAGGCAGGGGGTACGCTTCATTTCAATCTCCCAGAGCTACTTTGACACTGAACACGCCCTTCTACTATCCAGGTGATGTGATTCTATACGATGGACATCTTGCAGTGTATAAACACTCGCTGGACGTCATCCTCTACTTCATCGCCGGCCCAACAGAGAACGAGCTCATGATCAACGTGGCCCTCGGCTCACTAACTGACTCCCTGACAATGCTCTTGCGCAACTCGCTCGAAAAGCGAGGAATCCTCGAAAATCTCGACCTCGTGCTGCTATGTTTGGACGAAACGATAGATGACGGGTATGCAACGTGTTCCCTCCACTCCCTGACACCCATCTTGGAACTCTTCCTGTTAAATTCTAATTCATTTTTTTTGATTTGTTCGCCAGGGTCATTGTGGACACAGACTCTGCGGCGGTAGCGTCCAGAGTCACCCGACCACGCGCGGATAGCGACATCGTCGGCTTGAACATCAACGAGCAGACCCTGATGAGCGCATACCTCACTGTCAGAGACAAGGTCCAGCAGAGAATTCAGCAGCTATAAACGGTTTAGTGCACGCACCCTGTATGTTCACCTGTACATTTGGTCTGGTCCTCCCGCGCAGCAGATCTAACCGCAATACACGCCGGTATCTTGATGCACAGAGGGTTATTATATTACGTCCTGGAGAGGTGGGGGCACAGGGAGGCATTGAGGCATTGAGGCCCGCGTAGGATGTACAGAGTACAAGCAAAAAGCACGACCAATTAAGAATACACTATGAATACATGCAGCAAAAGAAGATAATGGTACAACATTGGTGGTGGCACATGAAAGATGACTAAAAGCATGGTTGGCGAAATGTCGAAGAGTTTGTTCGTCGAATATGAAGGATGCTATGGAAAGGCGTCGTGCATATGTGTTCCGGGATCGATCATAGTGGTCTGAAGAGTGGAGCATTACCAATGCTTTATTATCAGGATTTAGCTTCCAAAACCGTTGAATGCCTCGCGTCTAACTCACTTGCTAGATATTGTCGATGCTACAGCACTCGAGTACTGGTAAGCAGCCACGGACGAAGCAACCGCTGCCAACGACAGAGCCCCGAGGACTGAGCACAATCGCGATGTCGCCGAAGAGTCTTCTCCCCACACCTCCGAGGAAGTGAGTTCGGGGCTTTCATACAAGTTGACTGCTGCTCGCATGGTGAACGTGAATAGGCTTTGAGGATGGGTGGTTTAAGAGTTTAAGTCGACGAGGACGGGGCAAGAAAGTCTCCGTGCGGCGCTCTTGCGGATCCGAACGGGGTGGACAAGTCAGAAGAGTCCTAGCAAATCCCCTAGTCTTTATTGTTTCCTGCCCTGCCAAGCGTCCTAGTCAGATCGACCCGCTGGGACGTTCCAAACCACCGGACACTCACTGAATACTGAATACTACGACGTCCAGTTGAGGATCGGACAGCCTTGGTTACCACAGCGAAAGGCCTGGAATGACAGAGTTGGCAGCGCGATGGGGGTGGGAGTGACAGTGTGCACAGTGAGGGCGTTTAAGCTCCGGGTCCTCTTATATAGCTTTTTGTTTCATAGACCCTGTTTCTGTTCTTGGATTTGGGAGCCGCTGAATTGACCGGTGAATGTTGCGTTCGGACTTTTGATACAATCACAACTGCTCGGCTGACCCACCTCGTCATCTAGGCCCTTTCGGTTTCGGAGTATCGTGTACCAAATCGGAAGCAAAAAGGTTGTTGGATACAGCACTATTCAACAGGAAGACTGAAAGAGGTAGGTCGTGCATTCATGCTCGTGAGTGGATCATATGTATCAGTACAGTGGAGGTAGCGCGGACCATGGAGTAGAAGCAGGGAAGGTACAAGCAAAGAACAGTGTGGCGGACAGGACAACTATGAAAGACCGTGGAAGATAGATTGACAAAGATCAGACAAGGAAAGAAGGGGTACACGAGGAGCGGGAAACAACGGCGATATGAAACGTAGTGACAGTCTAGAAGATTGGCAGCGAAACGTTGTCGCTTACAGGTTAGAATAAGCAAACGAAGTTGCTGGGGAAGACATTGCGACCCGGTTGTCTGCGAGCTTCGTCCAGGAGCTCACCTGTCCACCAGCCATCTTCTGGCGTGGACGTTACCGCAATGATATCACCTGCCTGGAAGTCAAACTCTTCGTCTATGGTCGCAGCATAGTCATAGAGTGCTTTAACTGTATTCCACCGTGAGTAACCTTGTGACATAAAGCCGGTGGTAGATCACATACCATAAAACAGGACCGTGCTACCGTCATCAGTGGTAGACAAGGGTTGAGGCGATGGCGACCGGCGCACTGCTGCTGGGGAAGTTCTCTGAGCCCATTGCTGTTGCTGCGCCGGTTGTGTCTGCTGATAAGCTGGTTGAGAGTATGCTTGCTGCGGCGCTTGTTGCTGACGTTGTACCCCATATTGTTGCGGCTGCTGAGGGGGAGTGAAATATCCACTGGAAGCAGAACTATTTCTCTGAGGACCTCCGCCATACGCATTGGCAGGATTCTGGTACCCATGCATCGGCTGCTGTGGTGCTACAGGCTGTTGTTGCTGCTGATACATGAGTTGAGACGGTGGGGTATACGTTGGGTGGCTAGCTGGCGGTGGGGCATACGCCGGTTGCGGGGCCGGTGCACCAGGTTGGTACGCGTTTGCCGGAGGCGGGGGTGGGGGCGTGACCGCATAATGTTGTGGGCCTTGAGGGGGAGCAATAGCAGCTGCCGGGGAAACAGCGGGAGGAGCATAACTATTCCGTCGCTGAGGAGGTTGCTGCTGAGGGGAGGGCGCGGGCGAGGGGTTGTAGCGTTGGGCTGGCTGCTGAGACATGCGTTGCTGTTGAGGCGGGGGCTGACTCTGCCTGTGGACTGGTTGCTGCTGGTATCCATGCGCGAGCTCGTCATGCATAACCCGGCCATTAGGATCTAAAGCAATACCGACGGAGTTGGGGCTCGGTGCCCGAGCAATGTTCTGTGCCGGCGAAACAAGGGTGTTACGACTAGCATTCGGCGCCGGACTGGGTCCTCGGGATTGAGGAAGAGGACTATTGCTTCGAGATCCACCGTGAGCCCCGATACCAGCATGTCCCATCCCACTGGAAGGCCGCTGGAGATTATGACCTTGGATGTTGTTCGAGAGAGGGATATTGATCGAGGTCTCACTCCGATGAGGCGTATGTCCTTGGGGCTGCACGCTCATTCTCCTGTTGTGACTGTTCTGGCGACTCAGAGCTCTTCTCTCGCCAGGAAGAGACTGTTGGTAATCTGCCAGAACATCACCGATAACCTCAGCTCCAGGAGGCTGGACTTCCGAACTAGGAGGAGGAACCATGAATGCGGCGGTAGGCGGATTAGGGGACACAGGGCGACTCGGGCTTGGAGCTGAAGGGTGAGCTCCAACAACGACATCAGCAGAATTTCGATAGTCGCGATTGGGAGAAGGGCTGCGATTCCTCTGAGCTGCGTTAGGTACAGGCGGAGATAGGGACTTTTGGACTGGATTCGGCGTAGGTTGGGAATTTCCTAACGGCAAGGGAGGAGCGGGTGAAAGTGATTTCTGCTCGGGGGGAGCCCTGCTGTGGAGAGTGTTCCTCCTTGCGCTGCCCGTCGTGGAAACAACATTCTGCAACTCTTGCAGCTGTTTCTGAAGGGGGTCAATGGGCCCGTCTTGCTTCATTGGAGACGATGATTTGACTGGTGAGGCGGGAGCGGAGCGGTTAGTTGGAATAGTCGATTGCTGCTGAGGATCGCGGGTCAGGTCGACCTTGTAGGCGTTATTTCCGACTTTGATATAGGTCTCAGCATTGGGATCTATGGGCTCGGCCAAAGGATCGTGAGGGAAGCGAGAGTTAGAAGCTGAAGTGGATATCCGAGTAGAAAGAGTCGGCTTGCGTTGTACGGCGAATGGACTCGTGACTGCAGGAGGTTCTGGGGATGGCACTGGTTGGTGGGGTTGGGAGGTACCATTCGCGTACGAGTGGTCATGGCCATTAACGGGAGATACACTGTTCCTCCGGGTGTCCTGGCGTTGGAGTGTAGCCGGGTCAAGGGCTGTTGACTGCCTCATACCGCCTCCAGCTCCGACACCCGCGGTGTTCACTGGCGGGACGTCCTCGACTGGTTCTACTATCTCGCGTGGCAGAAGTTCCCTGGTCGACGATCTGGTAAAGCTGGCTGGGCGAGTTGTGGGGCGAATAGCCGAGGACGGTATCGCGTCCGGGGTGTTGTAATTGACGAATTGAGGCGGATTTGGCATCTCATTCCCGGTTCCGTAGTCTCGCACGAAGTTCTCCATTTCACGCTCCGGCTCCATCTGCTCTAATGCAAGGCGGATCTTTTCGCAAGACTGAAAGATGACAAGCAAGGATGTCAGTTAGGCTAGGAAGGGAACGTAAATGTAACTTGCCTCATCGTCGGATACGCAAACAGTGGAAACTGCATTGGCATAGGCCCATAGATTATCCTTCATAAACTCAAGCCTCTGTTCTTCCATGTCTTGGCAGTTATCACAGAAGTTTTTCCAACTTTGCTCCCACTTGATAGTCGTCTCCTGAAGAATCTTGGCGAAGTTGCAAAATTCCTTTTCGTTCACTTGAACCGTTTGTTGAGCGCGCTCCAGCTTTACCGTGATCTTTTCGAGATCCTTTCCTTGAACAAGAGATGACTGTGCAGTGTACGAATTGATACGCATGCAGTCCGCTTCATACTTTTCTCGAGCCTTGGTAACATGACCTTCTTGAGCTTGCTTGTTCTTGAACTCCTTTTCAATGGGCGCCTGGTGCTGCTTCTTGTGCTGAAGCTGACGAGAGTGGAATGCTGCCGCAGGACTTTCAAGTTCGGTGCGGATTTGGTTGGCAAGGGTCTGATGATACTGAGCCTGACGCTCCGTCTCGATCTTCACTGAATCAAGGGAAATGCGCAGGTCCCTACAAATAGTGTCAGCATCGGGGTTTCGGAACGGGAAAGCAGTGCAGGTAGGATAGCAACGAATAAATGATTCTCAGGCAGGGTAACGTATCGCAGGGCGTCGACGTTGAAGAACAGGGTTTTCGCGTGGTTTTCAAAGAAACATGGCATGAATGGTACATACCCAATTTCATCGCGTCCCAGGACGGCTTTGGACAGCTTGGCCATGCGCTTCGCATAATCTTCTTCGATCGCCGCACTGTTTCACAGCTATGCTTTCAGACCGGCGTGCGACGGGGAATTTAGACAAACACAGTCGAACGTACCGCTCCTTCCAAAAGTTCTTGAGCTCTTCTATTGTGCGTGTTGCCCCCCTCATACGAGCAAATAGGACATCAACACCACCGTCTCCTAACCCCCAAAAGGCATTGCAGAAATCGAGATTCCGGTCTTGGAGCATGGGTGAGCTTGCGCGAACAAATTTCGACAGAGATGTCGTCGAGCCTTGCCGACGAGCAGATAGCATAGTCGATGCCCCTCGTTAAAGAGAAGAGAGAAGGGTGCTGAAAGAGTTGAAGGTTGAACACAAGTAGCGCCGACAAGGGCTGCGTCACATTCCAACCGTGATCTCATCACGTGTTGCCGTGCATTCCGCATTTGGAGCAGGCTGTCGGGGCGCCTCAATCTAGCGCCCGCCCACATTACCAGCAAATCGTTCAGGTGTCATGGATATCTATGGGTGATTCAAGAGTACATCCAACCACCCGACTTTAGCATGGCCGCCGTTGGACTAGGACTGGAGCGGCCGGGTTATGTAACATTACCCATAAAAAGGAATGGGCCTGCCCACTCCAGTGCCACCATCGTGATTCGAGCTGTCAAGTGTATCGAGCGCATTGCCAGGACATCGCAGTTCTTGCAATATGCTTACTGCAGCAAGCTCCACCGGCGCTGCAAAATCACCTGCTTACAAAGGTTCAGATTTGAGAAAATAGCACAATGACATTATCAGTATGACGTCGAACATTGTCCAACTAAGCAACATTGCTCGGGGCCACTGCAAGTAGTACCAGGGGAAAGAGGGCTGGAACTGTGGCCAGCCCAGCTTCTCTTCGTCCCAAAATCTAGGTGAGAAGCAAGGAAACACGATGGGGGACACGTCCAGGGCCTGTCCCAATAATCCGGCCGTCCCATAGGCCTGGACAGTGCTTTAGATAACTTGCAGTGCATCGGGCAACAGGAACTCACATTCGAAGAGTGGTGCCTTCTGGAAGTACCGGTCATGAGCGTTATGGTTCTGTCCCTCTCCCTCTTCTTCTTCGCTGCGTTCCAATGAATAATACCGTGAGGTGCTGGCCTTATCTCTAGACGACTGTACCGTTCCTGGTGGCAACAGTCAACGCCTCATACCGGGACTTATCGTAGCCAGACTACTGGAGCGTCAGTGCACTGATGTCGTTGAAAACGACTCATGCTTCTAGGGTAGCGCTTCCCTGGAANTTTTTTCCAGTTTCATACCTTGTAAGAAGGAGGAGGGTCGTACAACTGTACGGTTCCTGGTAGCACCAACGGCCACCACCTCATACCGGGACTCACCGTAGGCGGACTACTGGAACGTCAGTGCACCAAGGTCGTTAAAAACGACTCCCGCTTCTGGGGTAGCGCCTCCCTGGAGATTTTTTCTAGTTTCATACCTTGCGAGAAGGAGGGTCGTCGGCCAACTGGAGAACGGACATGAGAACGTGTAGAAGCCCAAGGCAACCTCTACCTTTGGGATCCAGTACCCACGAAGTGGCGTGCCCTCTTTCCCATCCCGAGTACAACTAAATAACGGGATGTGTTGTTGAATTGCTTTAGGCGCACCACTTCGAGCTGGATCTGGCCCCACCGGTGAAAAGAATAGACCGTTCACCACTCTGCCATCCTCCTGCCACCCGCCTATCCCGTCTTGAATCTCAAAAAGGTACCCTCAATGGAATTTACGAAACAGTTCAATCGTTGGAGTAAAGAGCCCTCGGAGAACGGTCCATTCTGGATGTACCTATCGCCAATTTCTCATGCGCCAAATACTCCGTCCTGCACAAGAACTACTCTTAACCGTCCTACCTGAGTATAAAACTATTTACGATAAGAAGATTGCGCTCATCCTCGCTGGTACTTCTGGGCTAGTGCTCGAGGATTTCGAATATAGGGTACCCTCCTGAGCTTATCGGTGCGTGCGCACGGAGGCCAGCAGTCAGGCACGCTCGAATGAGGACCGGAGGTACCCAGGCCGGCGCTAAATTAACAAGCAGACGAAAAGGAGCGGAAAAGGCGCACTTTCCCAAGTTGCGTAAACGCTGCAAGTCGACGACAAAGACCCTTGTTCGAATGATTCGACATTGCAAGCTGCTACACGTCTCTGTTGTACAACGCATGCGGCGCTAACTGCACGTTTTGTTCCTAGGTCTAAAATGGGATTGTTATTCAGGAAAATTTCTTCATGAAAGGTGTCGTTTGCCGGATGCGATATCCACCAAGACAGCAGGAATGCACTCAACGTACCGCGATGCTCCACTGCAATGAATAGGTTGTGCCACATGTCGGGAGGCTTTCGGACGATACCCTCTCTGTCAAAGCTAGCACTTGCTAACTACTATGGAGAAATATCATTAGGAGGAGCCTCGCTTCTGAGTGCTGAGTGTTTCCCAATGCTTCATAGGGCAACAACAATAGTGGCCCAACCCTTGTCCTGTCGTGCCTGAATGGTCGATCTCGATGGCGATACAAGGCGCGGATTCATTAGCCGACCTTCACTCGAAACAGTCGAAAACATGGTAGACGCCCGGCTTTCCGACCCTACATTAAATCACTCACCCTGTCAACACGTAGTGTGAAGCAGGGAAAGAAATATGTATTCACTCGTTATCGAACAAACGATAAAGGCCAACTGGTTCGGGTTCGCTTCGGCTACATGTTCACATCAACGGAGTAGCGGCGCGGCAAGCCGCCCATAAACTTTGCCCGGGGAATTCGGGTTTCGCGAGCAAGTATTGCGGGCCCATGCACCTTCCCTTCCTTGCAGATGAGATTTATGTTTATGAAGCACGGTGGCTCGATATTCGGTACAGGCTAAAAGTTTAAGTGAAAGGACGGATGGTGAGGCTCATTCCGATGGCTAAAATTAGTCTTGCAACGTGAGATCTGATCACGTGTATGGGCGCTCATGCAACTCGCCAAGTCCCATACGAGCCACGGAGCCACGACATACAAGGTAGAAGGCCGTCACCCGATTCGGTGGCAATCGTGCTACTCGGGTAACAGATTCTCTGGTGGGCTGGACCCAACCCGGTTCGCCCCCTTGCGCCGCCCAAATTCAATTTCCGTAAGTAATGTGCGCTGATGTCCTCTCTAGGCGGCGTTTGACAACCGCCATGGTTTGCCGTTCCACCTAAAAAGACCAGGCGCCGCGTCCCTATCTTTCGTTGTTCGAGCCCCCACTTTCTCGTTGCGCTTCGTGCCTGTCCGTTCTTTCCTTCACGTTCTTTTCCACCTCCTCCGCCCCTCATGGCGGCCACACCTTCTTTTGATAACACCCTTGTCTTTCGTTTGTCCGATGCTCCCTTCAAATCCTCTGTTACGTGCAGTTTGACTCTTGAGGACTCTAACAATGGCAAGGAATCCTCGTAAGTCCTTATACCCCGGTCCTTGTCTTTTATTCTGACTTTCTGGACGAGCAGTGCGGGAGAACCTGCTTATCACGTCTCTTTCACGGTTGGGTCTGAAGACCCTGCTCTCGACGAGCAGAAGGCGGTCGAATGGCTCAAGGCACACCTTTCCAGCTGCGCGGTTGAGACCGTACGTACAATTCTTCTCTTGGAAGGTTCCTTATCATCTCACCTAAACCCATTCATCAGGATGAGAAGCAACAGCTTGGTATGGCGCCCACATTCTATGACATTTCGCATCTGATACCTTCTCACAGGTCCCGAGTCCCTGGAGAAAATGAAGACCACGGTGAAGAGTATGGCCGCGCTTTGGGCCAAAACTCACGAGACCGAACAAGTTGCGCATCTCTCGACTGCCATTTCCGCGTCCTCCTCGACCACGACCCTTGACGAGGTTCCCGCCGAATCCGAAGGCGGTACTCCCAGGATTCAGCACGCTGAACTACCTTCCTCTGAGTATCTCGGTACGACAGCCAATCAGACCGGGAAGTTCTACCTTGCCTTGCGACCTGGGACTCCTGGTACGCCTCGCACGCCTACAGGAGACAAGCCCGAACCTGCCGAAGCACGCACTCTTTTCGACGAGCAGCTCATTGAACAGCTCTCAGCCATCGAATGGCGTCAGGAGAATGAAGAGCCCCAAACGATTGTAAGTGCTTGCCCACCCAGCCCGCGCGATGGCATCTCACTGCTATAATTTTAGGAACTCCTTACCCCTCTCCGTCCTCTGGCCTTGGGACCTCCCCGGGCGAGGAACCCATCTTCTCCCATTACCCCCGACTTCACGCCGCCTGCGACCCCCGTCGTAGAGCGTACGCCTGAGGTGAAAGAGGAAAAGGCTGTTGAGGAGCCAGAGAGCAAGTCAAAGTGGTATCACTTCTGGCACAGTCATGCCCGGCTCTCGAACATGAAGCCCACAATCGCCGTCCTCGCAGACGAATCTGTCGTCGTTCTTCCCAGTCCTCCCACCGACTCCGAGAAGTATCTGTACGCCCAGACTCGTCGGTATGTCCACCCTATCTATATTCAGGCTGCTTCCTGTTCACTAACGTTAACGATAGTATCCCCCTTTATTTATTTGGAACATTCTCCTTCCTGAGTGTTTCCGTCGGAATGTGGTTCTTTGTTATCGCCTCCAAGTACTATATGTGGTATGTTTCTTACTTTGAATTCAGCTCAGAAATGAAAACTGACCGTCCCACAGGCTTGGTGTTTTTGTCGCTTTCATTCAAGCTTATCTTTCTATCTCCTACTTTGTCGGCTTCTGCGGTAAAGACTTTGACGTGGAAGGTCACAAGAAGATCGTCGAAGAATTCGCTGTAAAGGATGACGAAGAATGCCCCTCGGTCGACGTTTACCTTCCCTGCTGCAAGGAGCCCATCGAAATCTTGGAGAATACCTACAAGTATGTTTCCAAGATCGACTACCCCAACCTCAAAGTCTGGGTTCTCGATGATGGCGCCATGGACTCTGTCAAGCGTCTTGCCACAGCATATGGTTTCAACTACATTTGCCGAGACAACAGGCCTCACCTCAAGAAAGCTGGCAATCTTCGCTACGCCTTTACTCGCACTGAAGCTGACTTCTTCCTCATTTTCGACGCCGACTTCTGCCCCCGCGCCGACATTCTCAAGGATATGATACCCCGCGTTCGACATGATCCCAACATCGCTATCGTCCAGACCCCTCAATTCTTCCGCCCATGCAAAGAGCAGACCTGGACTGAGCAGGGAGCCAGCGCCACGCAGGAATTCTTCTACCGTATTGTCCAGGTTAACCGTGACAGGTTTGGTGCTGCCATTTGCGTTGGTTCCAATGCCTTGTACCGTCGTGCTGCCTTGGTCGATGTCGGTGGAACTGCTGAGATTGGTCACTCCGAGGACGTCCACACCGGTTTCTACGCCGTCAATCGTGGTTGGACTCTCAAGTACATGCCCTTGGCCCTTGCCTGCGGTGTTTCCCCCGATACCCCGGCCGCTTGCTTCTCCCAGCAGATGCGATGGTGTGCGGGTTCGTCCTACTTGCTCACCAACCCCGATTTCTGGAGCTCTGGCTTGAACTGGGTTCAGAAGTTGTGCTATATGAGCGGAATGTTGTTCTACTCATCGGCTGCTTTCATGATCCTTGTCAGCAATCTCCCCGGACCTCTCCTCGTGTGGCTCAACCCGCACCTCGTCCTCTGGTACAACTGCTTCTTCGCCGTGCCCTCCCTGATCTACGCCACCATCATCTTCCGTCTTTGGTCCCGTGTCAACTACAACTTCAACGTCAACTACGTGTTCACGCTCCAGCAATACGCGTACTTCATGGCCATCAAGGACAGAATCTTCGGAACCACCGCCTCTTGGGTGCCCTCCGGTGACAACAAGGCCCATGTCAAGCCTGGCGAGAAGAAGAAGAAGCCCAACAACAAGTACCGCAACATGCGCATTTTGTGCTTTGTTTGGGTCTGGGGCACTGGTGCAGCCATGTTCGCCGGTATTGGTTATCGCATCTGGCAAGGGTGGCACTGGTACCATTTCCTCCCTCTCATGATCTTCGACGCTTTCCAGCTTTTCCAGAGTCACAAGTTCATTTTCTGCGGCAAGTAAATCCATGGGATGTCTAGGGTAGTTAAACTTACACCTAGGTCCCCTGCTGGTGTGCATTTTGTTTTGTTTTTGTTGTCGGCGCTGGTTTCGGTGTACTGGTATTTTCCTTTATAATATGTTGGTCGTTGGACACGTTACTATCTGTGTGTGCATGAACCCTGTTGGTTTTTATCATCTTTAGATTCAGCTGGTTTTCTCAATTCTGATGTACAATTACTCACAGTCCTCGATTTATGTCTTGCTCTCTGTCTCTCTGTCTAGATCTATCCCCATACGTATGNTGCCCATTTCTTACGATGATATATGATCCTCTCATTTGTGGTTATACTAATCGATTAGCAATCAGCCTATCACTCACAAGTCAAGAGCTTTACGAATGAGACTAAGGGATCGTATCAAGAGAACATCATTTGAGCGTTAGTGGAAAGGTCGTCATTGATTGATCTCAACCAAGCTTATCAGCAAGTTCATCGTCATCCAGCTGAGAGAAGAATGATCGCGTATTCTTCGCTTTCACTCGGTCGTCTTTGAGCATTCTGTCAAATTCAGGTTGTCAAAAGAACAGAACAACCTGGTGGGCCAAGACGTCATACCGTGCATCAACCCGAGCATCTTCGCCCTCGACGCCGATAACGGGCGCAGGCGTCTTCGCTTCAATAACCTGCACCAATTGATTGGTTAACGCGAAATTCCTTTGGACTAAACCGCATATTCCAACGAACATAGTGATTGTCGCAGTGGGGACAGTATTCATCGCTCTCCTCGTAGTTGGACATATCTTTCCGGAAGGCTTTCTTGCACTTTTTACAGATGAAGGACATCTCGTCCGTCTTCTTCAGTCTGTGATCTTGGGTTTCTGCATGGCATTCCGCGCAATCAAACCACTGCTTGCAGCATGGGGCACGAATTGACACTTGGGCATTCAGAATGTGTTTACTGTCTGATGGGTTGGTCTGTCGCTGGGATCCATGGAAATATGGGAAACTTACCACATGCCGATCTGTCTTCGGTCTCCCTTCGCCGTTCTCGTCACAAATGGTCAAGAGCAAGAGTGAACCGTAATGAAGTTTCGACTGATGGTGTTCGGCTCTTGCCGACTTGATGGCGTGCAGATCCAGTTCGAGGTTCGCGGTTCGTGGTTCGTGGTTCGCGACTTGGCATCCGCTCTTTCAGAAATTTGAGTATTTGACTTGCGCTCACACCTCCTACAAGGCGTGGGTTTTTGTAGCGACCCCTAAGATTTGAACCACGAAGCTTGAGTGGAGTAGCTAGGTTCTCCAGGAGTCCTCTGTGTACAATGCCTGCACTGTGTGCAGATCTCAGAAGTCGTCTTTATTATATGGCTAAGTACAATATAATGCAATGGATGAAGGAATGTGTTTGACCGAAGGGGTATCAAGATTCCGGTGCTGGTGCAGAAATACAAAATGGCTGAGATGTGTATGGTTCCTGGCCATGGAAAATCATGGTCTTGAGCTTTGAGAGCAATGAATGTATAATAAAGAAACCCGGGTGTCTCCTCTCATTTCTGAGTGAAGGTTAATCTGGATCCGTTGCCGTGATACCCCACTTTTTGCGTTTGGTAGGCGAAGTCTGAAACGCAAGATCAGCACTAGACTGAAAGCAACTAGACGGCTTGCTTACCGATAGGTGAGGTGAAATTGGAAACCATGTGATTCACACTGGAGTGATGGAGGTTGTGTAGAGACAAATTTTCCTCCGTCAGCACCCCCATACCACCCAGTTCGATGTCACCACCATGTCTCCGGTTCGGACGAAGAGGCGTGAGGGGTTTGGGCTGCTCCATTGACATATCTTCAAACTTCCTCGAGTCTGCCAAGGATATAGCATATGATCGTGTGTCCTCGTCCGTGCGGTCATCGAGGGGCAAGCTGAGATTCTGCTTGACGGGAGAAGACGTCAGTAGGTAGGTTTCACCCGACCTAGCACGCGTCCTCTGGTCGAAGGTTGCATCTTGCACAATTTCTCGGTGGAGTGATGGCGCAGTATTTTGAGAATTGATCCCTTGTTTACGAGCCCGACGCTTTTCCCTTTTCGCATCGGCAGTTGCGATTTCACCCTCAATGGAACGAGGGAAAAATATCTACAGAGCAGTTGAAGGTTGGCTGGGAGTTGGAACAATTGGCAAACTTACCACCAGGGTGATTGCTGAAGAGACAGCACACCCGAATCCGGCGAGGACAACTAGGACATCTTCATGTATGTCAGACATTGGTCGCGAGCCGTTGAAGGGGACGTGATTAAGTACCTGTTGCCCACATCTTCTCGTTGATGTGATGATGAGGACGAACGCCATCGATGCCAAGGATCAGCAAAGGGACTGTGAACAGATAGCGAAAGACAACTCGAATTGTCTATCAGGGGTGAAGTAACGATTAGCACTGCCAAATGCCAAAAGCGTAATATCATCTCTTACATTCAATTCGGAGAACTTTGTCAGTCGAACAATGGTGGTGGTATCTACGCCCTCTCGCCTCTTTGACCGCTTTGTCAGAAATTGTCCGACCCAGTACGATCTTGAGACTCACCAAGCTATCCAAAAATCCAGGGAATGTCCACCTAGAGTTACGCGGTCAGGAAGCCGGTTTGCAGCAAAGCAAAGGGTGTAGAGACTCACAAGATGGGAGTAAACCAAAGAGTGAGCGACAAACTTCCAATGCTACCAGCCAAAAATGTGTAGGCCTCAGACTGCCAAAGCACGTGTTATCTTGAAAATGAGCTCTAACTGAGTAGAATGACCGCAACATACCCGAAGTGGATCGTCTCTGGTAAAGATCGTGACTAGCGGCATGTATATCACAGCAACAACAGATCCAACTATCCATGTCCGGAAGTAAAGGCTGCGGAACCAATCTTGTTGGGACGACCCAGAGTTGACAAGGAACAGCCAGAAACATAGTTCTGCGTATCTGTGAGAACAGGCTTCATCGATAAAAGCGGAGTGACCGCACCTTCTAAATGCGTGACCCTATAACGTACGCGTTGAGCATATTCCAACACTAGGATACAGAATAACTCACATTTCAAGCCCCCACGCAATCGAGAAGACAAGCATCAATGGAAAGATGGAGTCATGCGCTGGCCTGTCCCAAAGCTGATGTGGTTTGGGTATGACTGAGACCCATTAGTTCGAATGCTGACGCGTAGAACGAAATACGACTGACTTCCGTATAGTGGGTGGGCAATGAAGCCTTCACGGTACTTGATGATCGTCATCCCCATCGTATAGGTAAATATTAGTGGTACTGATATCAGATACGAATACTAAACACCGACGAATCGTCAGTATAGTATTCTTCTCCACTTGGGAAGTCGGATAACGCACCGTCATAATCCGCTTGAATGCCCCATTATTTGGTCCGTTGTTCCATCTAACAGAAATTTAGTGACCCTAACTCATTGGAAAGAAATCGATCGACTCACCTGACACATTTGAACCTATCGAAAGACCACAGATGGAAAATCAAGAAGGCCCCTACCTAAGGAAATGTTTAGAAGGGTAGGATAACGCATTGTAAGTAAACTCACCAGGGACGTCATTGTCGACCAAACCAAATAACTACATGGAGACGTGTGGGTCATGGTGGAGGATAGGACCTGCCGTGCGTCTGGATGAGCAATCCACCTTGTACCTGCAGTACGATGGCAGGAGCCCTGACAAGGGGTGGCAAAAATTGAAACCGGAGGAAAGCATTTCTACATTCCAACGTCGGGGCTTTATAAGTTGAAGTCTCCACATGATACATGCTTCCGGTGATAGGGTCTGTTTGATGGAATACCGGCTTCTCCGCTGTCGTTTGACCTCGCCTGACCATAGCCTTGGCCTTTGTAGTCCCATGCCGGGGATGATGCTACGTAGTAACCAGCATCTGTACCTGTGCTCGGGTCGGAAAGCCCACGACGACAAACGGAACCAATTAACCGCCGTCTTGTGGGTCGATGCCGTATCACAACGCGTGCTCTCTCGACACAATTTGACATACTTATCCCAGTTGGTCTTCTTCTGTTTTCATGTAATTCAGTAAGGCTTGTGGGGATATGTTGGCCCGCATGCGGCTGCGTGCAGTCAGGAGCGCATTGAAGTGGTTAAGAGAAAAATGCGCTGATCAGATCAATATCATCAATATTCAATTGCAATATTGATGGTGGCCTGAAACTTACCACAGACCAGATCCGACCTCGACTGATGACCACAGCAATGCCGCCCCTCGTCGACGACGAGAAAGATGAACTTCTCCTCAGCTGCAGGTTTGGTGACCTTGAGGACGTCCAAACCTTTGTCGATCGTCATGGCAGTGCACCGCTCGCTGACATCCGGGACCAAAATCAAAGTACCATCTTGCATATGGCTGCCGGCAATGGCCATCTAGGTATGACGCTTTCCCCCCCATACTCTGCGGAGAAACTGAGCATGGAAAGATCCTTCCCAGACGTCCTGAGATATCTGTTGCCTCTGGTACCCACATCACTCCTTTCGGCCCAGAATCACTCTGGATCAACACCCCTTCATTGGGCAGCAGTAAACTCCCACCTCGATGTCTCCAAGGCTCTTGTCGAATTCCCGAAAGGCCCTGGAGTAGACCTCATCGATATCAAGAATGCAGCTGGTCATTCTCCTCTGGCAGAAGCCGAGTTTGCTGGGTGGGATGAAGGAGCCAAATGGTTCGTCGAAGTGATGAACTTGGATTCAGAAGAGGTTGGAAAAGAGGAAGGGGATCCTGACGCGGTTGTGGACCCTTCTGGCGGGCCACAGGTGGAAGTGGAAATTCAAGACGCTGAAGGACAGATCGCCAAGATGAAAATTGGAGGGAAGGCTTCAACCTCCGATCCACCGTCATCAACGACCTCTTAACTCCCGAACCCCAAAAACATTCCTCGTAAAACATAGGTCAGTTAATCTCCGCCGTTCCACTGCATACCGCTTACCACCATCCAGTATCTTTCGTGCCGCAGTTCGCTTTGTAGATCATGCAATTTCTTTGTGTTGACTCAGTTTTCGTCACATTCATCATGACGTTCACAAGCGCTGACGTTGAAATCGCCACATCACTGGGACATTTGATTGGCTCCTTTCAACCTGAAGGAGCTGGAGTATGCTGGATACTTAAGGGAAAATGACAGCATGACGGCCTGACGACATTCGAGCTTTTAGCTGTCGGTTCCTGGTGTATTCCGGCCAGAGCGCTGATCCCGTCCGTCGCTGTGCGGAGGGGATCTCGCGATGTGGAGAAAATAGGCAGTATTGCATCGCTTCGTGCCTCTTGGATAGCGAACTGTGCAAAAATAAGGTTTCCGAGGTACTCTTGAGAACCTGAAGAGGTACGAATTTGTCTTCAATGGGCTCCAATTATGACCGCTCGAAGATTTAGATTTCTTGAAGAGGGATAGGATCGGTAACCGTACGTGTCACCATACGGCTGTGGGTGACATCGGAGTAGAGGCTCTTGATAGAATCATTGACTTTAGTCTCAGGAACATCCTTTCAGATCCTCACGCAGCGTTAATGCGCGAGATCATCGGCACCGGGACTAGCTTTTTCGAATGGTTTTTTATCTGAAGGTTGCTTCATTACACTGCACCTGGTCGACAACACTTGGAGCAAGGCCATGGGAGGGCAAAAGGCGGACCTGAAGGTCTCATTACGTCTGGCCGTGTAGGCTAAGGCTTTTCGGAACTGTCATGGCCCCAAAGATCTGGTGATTCTATGTTCTCTATTTCTTGAGGACCCTGGAACGTGGACAACCATTCATTCCGAAAGTTTATTCTGGTTTTTGACTTCCAGTCACAGAGGCGAATTTTTGGGGCCTGCGCCCGGCCTTATGTGGTGTCTTCATAATACTGAATCATGGAGTGCCATATTGGCTTTTCGAGAAGTACCCTCGCATTATTTCCCCCATCAACCCTATGTCCATGCCCCGGAGCAAACTTGATTGAATACATTGATTTAAAATTTGGTATGGAGACCTGGTTCCATATTCTCGTATTCCCTTCGTTGTAGCAACGAAGTGGCATGAAAACGGGGTCCTTTTGTGCGTAAAGAGACAAATTAATTTTCAACCAACTGGAGAAAACACCGTAACCTTGCAGAAGATGAATCATTAGACGCCTGGAAAGAGTGAATGAATGTAAGCGAAAGGATATACCTGATGGTGGTATGAACTATACCGGGTTTGTTAACGTCTTTACGCTGTTGCATCCAATTTCCATGAAAACCGTTGAGGAGAGCGGCTGCAGATTCAGGACCAGTAAGTTAATTTACGGCAAACCCTTGACCTCATTCCTAGCGGCTATTTTGTTTGAATACAATCCATCTTCCGAGTCGCAAGCACCCTACGTTGGATTGTCACATTTCGTGACCTACTAGGCCGTATATAGAAAGAAATAGAAAAGCGACAATGATAACTTGTATGGGTGGAAACTCGAAAACCCAATCGTAGATCCGGATCGGAGAAGTATTGTGCCTTGGCCACAGACGGCCATGTCCGGAAGACCCTTTACTTGCGCCTATAAAGAGTGGAGCCTAATGTCAAGACACCAGCAAGTTTCACCTGCTTACTCTACCATCATACTCTGTTTATTTCCATGGCTGTCGAACCGCTTTCCAACGAACTTCACCTAGAGCTCGTAGAGTCTTGCAGAGGCCCCGTGTATCCCTGCGACAATGCCAGGTTTGTAGTTCGTTGCCAAGGCACACCGCTTTCGTGTTTGACGATATTGGTATAGCTTCAAAGACTATGCTACCATTTTCAACGGCAATGTACAGTCCAAGGCGAAAGCTGTCGTTTGTCCCCTTGATGCCCAAGACGTGAGCAAGTACGCTCAACCACTTTGCTCTCGTACAACCTCAAATTCACAGTCTCACAAGGATCGTTATGTTCTGTGCCAAGCACAACCTCTCCCCTTCTGTGAAGGCTGGAGGGTATGGAACCGCTGGGTGGGCCATTGGAGGGGACATCATCGTCGACCTGAGCAAAATCATCGAGGTTGATATTGAGCCCCCTCTGCCAGGTGGCTCGTACACCAGTCTACACGATGTCGCCTCTGCCAATAGTAAAGGCAAGACAGCTGTCGATCTTTCTCGTGCTAGTACTGGTAAGCGCCGTCGCGAAGAAGACGCAAACCTCAGACACTATGACCAGGCCTCTCAAGCAGTTGCCTCTCTCCTCAGCGGGCCCACTCTCGCGGAGCTGGAACGAACTGACTCATCTTCCAGCGATGGTCCTCCCCCTGCTAACAGGCGAAAGCTCGACACCGATTCCTCCGCTGCCACCAATTCTATGGACGTCACCATTGATTCTTCAATTGTCGTAGCATCGAGGACTATCTCTTCGGAGTCGGAGCAGTCACAGTCTTCTGAACATTCAGAAAATACCTCGAGGTCTAGAAGCAACATTTCAGAGTCTTCTACCATCGCGACCACTCCATCTCCCGTCCCCTTCCCGAACGTTCGTTTGCCACTCAACGTCCCTGGTCCCGCGAAATCCAGGCTCAGTCCCCTCTCCAACGAGACGCCATTCGGCTTCTTGGACAACCCTACTAACTTCACCCCACCGCCGCCACCATCTGTTGTTCAAGCGGCATACAACCCTCATGCCATGATGCATTCGTGGGGCTCTGGATCTACCACCATTTTTGGGGCTCACGGAACATCGAATGTTCAAATCGATGGTCCGTCCCAGGCCGAAGCTATTTACCCTCATGCCTATGTTACCTTCGGCGCTGGCATGCGACAGAAAGAGATCGACACCTTCACGGCGAAACATAAACTCGAAGCTCGGTATATTACGGGTCAAGGCGATGGTATTCCATATCATGTTCCGTTGTAGGTCCACCTCCCTGCGTTTTTATCAGTTTGCTGATTTGTCGTCCTAGTGCTGCCCACCCCGTAGGCTCGTCAATCATGCTTCTAGGCGGCTTCGGCTTCTTGAGTAGATTACACGGACTGAGTATCGATAATCTCGTCGAAGTCGAGATGGTTCTTGCCGATGGCCGCATCGTGATAGTCAACGAAAATGAGCATCCTGGTGAGCAAGCATCATCGTCTCATAGTTTCTCGACCCTGGATTTTGACGTTATGTGCTATCGCAGATTTATGGTGGGCACTGAGAGGCGCTGGTACGACCTTTGGGATTGCGACACGGTACAAGGCCAAAGCATTCCCAGTGCCTGTGGTCTTCGCTGGAAACCTAATTTAGTGAGGGACTCGATCTATTTTTTCTCTTTCTCTCCATTCTGATGGTTTAATCTCCACAGCCGCTTTGATAAAGCCACTGCCCCCTCTCTGATAAAGCATTTCAGAGATTGTGTTAAGGGTGCCCCACGGGAGCTATACGCTAACGTGCTACTGACTGCTGGACCACAAGGAGAAGACTCTTTGGTGGTCGTGCAGATGTGCTACGTTGGACCTCGGGAAAAGGGCCAAGAATATCTTTCAGCGATCAGTTCCTGGACTGGAGAACGGTGCCTTATGAACGAAGTCGACGAAAAGAGCTTCCTTCACCAGCAAGATAGCGTGGCGCAAGTCTTAAGAGGGAAAGGTCTGTATTTAATACATGTCACTGCCCTACCCGACTGACACGTCTCCGGAAATAGCTGGAAGACAGTGGTTCATCCGGTCCGCGTTAATTTCATCGCTTCCAGACGACATCGTCAATGAGACGGTTCTTCAATTCGCAGACACCCCCGTCGGTTGCAGTAAGTGCATCTAACTCTCGTCAACACCTCCAAGACATTCATCGTTTCCGCTTTACCTTAGCATGGCTCTTCGAGTTGGCTGGTGGTGCCGTAGCCGACTATACTGACACCTGCCTACCCAAATCACAGCGTGAAGCGGCTTTCACAATCGCCGCTCTACACCAATGGGAGATGGACATCGACGATGACAGATGCGTCGATTCAGCAGAGGAGGTGAGCCGTTTTACTTATTGAGCCTGCAATTAACCTCAAATCAAACCCCGCGGCACCAAGTGGATTGCAGGGACGTTGAAACCCGTTCATGTCGGAGGGCCTTATCCAAGTGTACGTAAATATGTCACACAAAAGTCCGGTTTACTCGAGCGATTTATTTATTACCTTTTTTTGCAGTTCCTTGGCCGTCACGAGCCACCCGAACGCGTCCAAGCGTCTTTCGGCTCCAACTGGGACCGCCTCGCCGAGATCAAGCAAATGTACGACCCCAAGAACCTTCTCAAGTACACCTTTTGGCCCTTAAACTCCGAAGGAGAAAAGGTCGATCCTCGCTCGCATGAACCACCAACTCCAGAATTCATCGGCGAGAAATTCCACGACAGACCGGACAAATTCGTCGACGAGGATTGATTGACCCCTGCGTGCCTAAGACCGTTTGAATACAGCTTTACTAATGAACTGACGTTGTGTGTTGACTGCTTTCCTGTATTCCATAATACGTGTACATACAAATATGATGCGGTTAGAGTGACTGTGATAGACTGAGTTCATGAATGAGTAGCTATCTACTGCAGAGCGGATAATTCCTAAGCAAAACCGGTAAAAAAAAATGCAGATAGATGGGTAGCAATGAAAAGAAATAGCGACATGAGGCCCAAACCAAACCAAAGACCATAGAGCAAAGTGATGATAATCAAAACAGATGAAAATAAATCCAGAAAACGCATAGTAGTGTGGGCGATGTGGACGCCTTATCGTGATAGATTTAACGGCTCGAGGAAACTCGCGAGTGCCCAGCCCACATTCCCCTTTATATCTCTGCAGAGAAGCAGACAGTCTTCTCCATCGTCGACATACAGCGGTAGCTTGGGGTGAATGCTCGGGTGGCCCGCTTCCTGCAAGACCTCGTACAGGTCGCCATTGACGAGGGTGAAGAACGGGAAACTGAAATAAGACACAGCAGCTGGGGGCTGGCACGGATGGATGACCTGGCACACATATTTCGCAGGCTTGGTCACCCAACTGTCTCGATTGGAATGTGACATATACCGGGAGTCAGGTTCAGGGAGATTGGGAACCGGTGAAGATTCGTGTTCACGATCACGATCGCCGCGATCTTTGTCCCCTTTGAAGAAAGAAGTGATAGAGCCAGACCTATTGCGGCCATGAGTGGGTCTTTGAGTCTTCGACGATGAATCCGTCGACTTCTTGTGGGAGCTCGTGCTGCTTCTCGATACGTCGACGTTGCTGCGGCCATTGCGTTCCGAGGCGTACGAGTCTCTTGAGGCCATCGACGTGCCGTATGGGTGATTGGCATAAGCTGCAGAGTACGGGGGTTCTTCTCCAGGATACCTATCGCCTCCGTGTGGGGGCGAGGTAGCCCTGCGTGTCGCACGGGGGTTTGCAGACTCGGTAGACAAAGGCATGCTCTTCCTCCGAGAAAGGTTTGGCATGCTGGATCCTCCGGGCTTGTTCTTGTGATGAGGTTGGTGTGCGGACGCTGGTTGATGGTCATGGTAATGAGGGGGAGAGGGTAAGTCTGGATAGACGTAGTCGCCAAAGTCGTCGCGCTCGCTTCTTCTTGCCGGAGACTTGCCCTTCCCCGCTCGAAAACGACCATGCAAACTTTCATTCGAATTCCGACGACTTGGCCGTCGCAACCCATGATATGATCCATCGTCCGGGGCAGAGTCTCGATTTCGGTGACGAGAAGAAGATGAAGTAAGGGGGAGTGGTGATGAGACATAATTGCTGGGATACGTCGCAGATTGGGAAGGGTCCAGGGACGAAAGCATCTCCGAGACCATGTTGGACGATTGCTTCCTGCCAGCCTGAGGAAGAGGATATTCCATGTTGGCCAAGACGGGGTGATTTGATATCCCTGATGACCTTGAACGTTCGGGCTCTTGGTAGATCTTCCGCCTTTGATTGATGTTCAGGGAAGCAAGTACCTCATCCACATCCATCCATCTGGCTTGCCAAACGGCCACGGTTTCTTCATGCCCCGCATTAAGCTCCCCGTCCACCCGCAGCATCTCCCAAAGTTCACCCCATTTATCCTTCACATCCTTCCAAAACCGCGTTTGAATATCTGCCAGTCGTCTGACCGAAATGGACAGCCCTTGGTGAAGTAGAGCGAGATATGTTGGAAGCTCTGCGGCCAGTTGAGCTCGGAGAGCAAGATAGTTTGTAGATGCTGCAAGTAGGGTTGCTGGAGGTCGATTTTTCGCTGACACGTTCATGTTGAGCAAATGATGATGAAGGGGCTCTTGTTCAGTCATTGACGCCAGGAGCTTGTACGGCTGGTTCATCGTCTTGAGCAAATGAACAATTTCCCTGAGGAGTCGCTCGCCAATAACAGCTTCCAAGTCGACACACAGCGGCATGAGCTGCTGTTCCACGACAGTCAGGAAGGCTTCAAAGGCCTCGCTCCCTTGTTCGGGGGACAAGCCAATAACCCTTCCGAAACCGATAGACCATGTTCTCAGAGCACCGATGACCTTGCTCATCGAACGTGCCCAGTCGACGATGTTCTTCGCGAACTGTTGAGCAAACACTTCAATGCGCTTCAGCTCCTGGCTCATCCGTTCTACTTGGGCCGCTTCGCTGTTCTCGTCAACTGGCGGGGCCTTGGTTATCCGCAGGTTCTTCATTTTCCCTAAATTAACGGAGGCGGCCACAGTAACGTTAACCGGTTTCTTCTTCGACGTGAGGACGTCCTTGATGACTTCGGCACGCCGTCGAACCTCATTGACGTTGCGCGCCACCTCCTCCATCATCGTTCGCGCTTGCCGAAGGTTCTCCTTGTCGGGATGGCTGTCCGGCGTTTCATCGATAATAGCGGAGAGGAGAAGCGGATACTTCAAGAGACGTTGCACGGGCTTGATTAGGAGAGACGCAAGATCCCAGGCGTGTGATACCGAGGAGGCAATGCTCCGCGTGTACGAAAGGTATGCCTGGAGAGCCGGTGTTTGTGTGAGATTCTGGAGGTGCTGCAGCGCACCAGGATGCTTGGTAATGTAGAGCTGATATGGCTTCTCGAGGTCAGGAATCTGCGCAGTGGTGAAGAACAGGATCCGTTAACCCTAGAACGCGAAAGAACATGTCGCACGACATTCTGGATTCAGTACTCACGATTTGGAGGAAGAGTTTCCCGACGCAATCCTCTCCAACCCCACCGTCTACGAGTGACCCTAGTGCACGCTCCAACTCGTCACAGAATCCGTCCGAAAAGACTGCGAGCTCGGCTATATTGGTAAATATGATTTTCGCGTCCTCCTGCGACATCGGTGGCCCCAATGATGCGGTAGATGAGTCTGATGCTGTCGATAACGTCCGCGACGACGAAGCGGAAGAGTCAGGTGGCGAAGCAGGTATATTTTGAAGTGGTACCGTCTGGCCTGTTTGTTCCATCGGGGTCAGAAATGCCATCTTGGGAGGGATTCTAGCTCGAGAAACTCACCCAGCGCCAAAGGAATATGCACCTCCCGAATGAGAGCGAGATCAGAGGCATAGGCTCTTTCAGATGAAAGAAGTTCGTGAAGTGCATGTTGCCTCTTTGTCATGGCGGGTTGTGGCGGAACCTGCGCGGAGAGGGAAACCGACGAGCTCGGTGATTCGCTTTTGGTCTGGGTGCTCGAATTGAAGCTGGTAGGCGGTGAGTCCGGGCGGGCGGCCAGGGACTTGGGAAGGACACCCCTAGAGTCCAGACGATTCACCTCCTCGAGGAGCTCGTCAATGGTCGCGAAGGAATCTCTGTCCGTCATTGGGAAACCCCCTCCCGGCGAATTTGGATCCACGATGATGGTTGTGTCGTCAATCGCCGACGGCGGTGGTGTGTCGAGAGAATCCTGAGTGGCGGTACTGGCGCGAGTGTTTAGGCCGGACGACTTGGAGGAGATAGACCTGGCCGGTGGCCTGAGCGGCGAGCGAAGAGGTTTGAGTGGTGGAGAGCCGGAAGAAGCGTGGTTTGCCGTATTGGAAAGCGAAAGGGCCGTTTGAGTCTTTGGCCTGGGCACGCCCACGAGGTCGGAATGAGGCATGACCTTTTGAGGCTCTGTTAAAGTGGGCTCAGTCCTGGGACCTGCGCATGCGGAGGCCATGGTGTGTATATGAACGAGTGACGCTGTGGGGTGCGAATGCCTGCAGGAGGCAGTAGTTATATCACCTATCACGTCGTCCAATTTGGGTGCTGCTTGAGGCCCACTATTAAATCACAGGCGTTGGTTTCCAAACGACCTTGGGGAGATAATGACAGGTGAGAACAAGGCCGCACGGACAAGAGCATGCACACCTTGGACCCGGGGAAGGCTATTCACTTCACCCAGAGATTTTCCTGCAGGAGCTAGAGGAGATTCCGCTGTCGAATTTAGTTTGATCAGTGGAGTGGAGTTTCTCCGTAATCGGGAGGGGGGGGACGGGCAGGCGAGAAGAAGGGGGAGGATGGCGGAGGAGGCACCTTCTGGGCCGTGGGCAGGAGCAGGTGGAGATGCGAGCAAATATTGGGCAGCCTGAGCAAGCCCCAGTGCTAAAGTATCGGCTGGAGAAGGACTATCATGTGCCGATGGGCCAGTTTCTCCATCCGGCCTCACTCTCCTGTCCGTGCACCAGCCTGCTCAGCCCGTTCTTTCTCCAGCGATTTGCCGGCATTCGAGCACCCTCATGACGTGGTCTATTCCACTTAATTAAGAAGCACCCTCTCCCAATGTTCCCGAAAGCTTGTAGTAAGATAAGTACGATACATTCAATTAAACAAGAAGGTATATAACAGCTAAGCCAGCTCCTCCATTACCTGCGCATACGTTTCGTCCGCGTTGATTCTACGTTCATAGAGACGTCTGAACTCGTGCAATGCTGCACTTGTTGCTCCCAGCCCAAGGAGCACGGATAGATCTCGGAATGGGAGCGCAGCAGTGTGGAAGATGGCCTGCATAAACGGCACATATACCAGCCCTAGCTGCACTAGGAACGACACAGACACCGTTCCGACCAACATTTTGTTTTGGAAGAGCGCACATCCCAGCCCACGGTTCTGTACGGCAGACACCAGGTCGAGGAATACAAAGCATGTGAACGTCTAAAAAAGCATCAACCCATGTCAGTAATGGACGTGAGAAACCTTTGAAACTTGCAGTGGAGACACGAAACCAAGCATATGCTTTCGTGCGCCTCTCCGCATGTACATGACGAAACTCTGTTAGAAGGAAGCGCACTCACCATCGTTTGCTCCCGTTTCGACATATGCGAATCGTCGGACAGCGAATAAACATAGACAAGCAGAGTTCCAATGACGATGATGGATGCAGAGAAGAGAACCCGTAAAAGCAAGCGCTTCGTGATGATAGGCGCATTCTTCTTGCGAGGAGGACGACGCATTACTTCAGGGTCGACTGGATCAACGCCGAGACTCTGACTCGGGGGCCCTGGTAAATGAAAAGAAAGCCATGATGAGTATACGATCAGCTAGGGAGCCGTGAAACTCGAAGGTTGCGAAACCATTAAAGGCTCGAGACCATGGAGCTCGCCTCGGCAGGAACATCTCTACTCACCATCCATCAGAATGTTAATGAAGAGGATTTGCATGGCATTCAGCGGATTGCTCAATCCAAGCATAGTGCTGAGCGTGATGAGTGTCAAAGCGGCCGCGGCAGTGCTCAGTTGGAACGCCAAGAAGTTTTGGATGTTGTGGAAGATGGATTTTCCTGGTGCCAACGATTAGCCATCCGCGGAGCAAGATGAAGACCAAGAAGTGAAGAACCGCAATCTCTCCAACTATCTCTTGATCACTGTATCGAAATGAAACTCACCTTCTTCGACAGCAGGAAGAATCGTGCTGAAATTATCGTCCACGAGGATAGCGTCAGCAGCTTCTTTGGCTACATCTGTTCCACTCTTGCCCATCGAGATACCAATATCCGCCATCTTGAGAGCCGGGGCATCGTTAACTGCAAAGCAGACCCAATCAATACAACATCGAACATTTGCAAAGAACAAGCAAAAGACGCACCTCCATCACCAGTCATGGCCACCACAGCACCTCTAGACTGGAACGCCTCAACAATCGCCATCTTGTGCTTCGGCGTCGTCCTCGCAAAAACGCTAACACTCCCAACCCTCTCCTTCAACTGAGCCTTCGTCAACTGATCGATCGCCTTGCCCGTCAAACAGTGAGCAGAAGACAGCCCAGCGGCGCCATGCGTCCGCCCAACCCTCAACCCAAGCTTCTGAGCGATAGAAAGTGCCGTAGGCTCAGCATCTCCAGTGATCATAATCACCTGCACACCACCAGCCTGAAGCAAGCCTATAGAATCGGCAACGCCTTTCCTAGGAGGGTCCAACATCGCCTGGAACCCAACGAACACCAGATTGTTCCTATCCGCCAAGGAAGACCCGGGCTTGGGGGAACCCGTTCGAGACCCGCCCCGCGAAGGCGATTGGGGGGCTTCAGCAGATCCATACCCAAAGGCCATGGCGAGAACTCGCAATCCGCGAGACGCCGCCTCGTTAGCGCGTGTGGTGATAACATTGCGGGTGCCGGCATCCAATGCAGGGGTCGACTCTTCGTTCACGTAGTAGAATTTGCTCCTCTCGAGAATAGCTTCAATGGATCCTTTGATGTAGTACATTTCCCGAGGAGACCCGTTTACGGTGAGGTGAGAGTAGGCGTTGTCTTCGTGGTAGCCAGTCACTGCCATATACTTGTGTTCCGAGCTGAATGGCTTCTCTCCGGTCCTCCTAAACGACTATAACGCGGACCATCAGTATCAGAGCCAACAAGATAGTATGATAATGCAAAGCTCACTGTTCGGCGATCAGATAGGCTAAACAGATCCAGTACATTGAGCAGTGCGACATCGGTAGATTGCCCAACAAAGACACCCTCCTCGTTCTTCTCGGTAGATGCGTTGTTGCACAAAGCTCCGATGTCCAGGGCACGCTTGATAGCAGGCGAAACTGATGCAGTGTACGGCACTGTTGATGAAGGGTCCAAAAAGACAGTTTCATCGACTGCATACGCTTCTGTCACGGTCATCTCGTTCTTCGTCAAGGTGCCAGTTTTATCGGAGCAGATAACCGAAACGGAGCCCAACGATTCGACGGAATGGAGCTTCTTGACGATTGCCTTTCGCTTCGCCATTCTCAAGACTCCCAGGGCGAGGGTGACTGTCGTGACAATGGGTAGACCTTCAGGGATGGCGGCAACAGCCAAAGACACTACAGAGCTCTTCGTCAGCAACTCGTAGCTGATACGAAGTAAATAGAGTACACACCTCCTATTGTGAACATTTCGAGCCACGACCTCTTTTGAAGGACACCAATAAGGCAGATGACACCGATGACACCGAACGACAAGATGGACAACTTTTTGGCTAATTCGTCCATGTTTTTCTGCAAGGGTGTTCTCTTCTCTTCAACCTACACAAGAGTCAGATCTGGAACTCGAAGATATCAGGGGGTGAGGGCTTACATCTTGCATCATGGAGAAAATAATCCCAAACTCAGTTTCCGTGCCAGTAGCAATTACAACACCAACACCTCGTCCTAAAAACCAAACAAAAAAATCAGCAACTCTACCAGACACCAGAAGCCACCTAGTACTCACCGCTGCGAACAAGGGTGCCCATATAAGCCATGCAAGTCCGATCCGCGAGTGCAACAGGCTCTCCCGTAGCATGCCCTCCTTCGAATCTGCAAGTCTCCGCGGTCTTTTTCCGTGCTTCAGTTTCACCCGTCAAGCTGCTCTCGTCGATCTCCAAATCAACCGACTCGATTATCCTGATATCCGCAGGTACACGGTCGCCCGTAGAGAATTTGACCAAGTCGCCTGGGACGAGTTCGTTGGCAAGGACGTGGATGGTTTGACCATCTCTTTAGGCGCGCAAAAATAAATCTAAATCAGATCGTGATACCTCGTCGTGAAGGACGCACGCACCGAACAACATGGCAATGATGGGGGACAAGTTTGTTAAGAGCTTCCAAACTCTTTTCCGACCGGTGCTCTTGTACAAATCCAACTGAGACGCACCGTCAGTTCAGAAATTACCCACCAGAGAAAGAGAAATGACATACCTGTTAATACAATTAATACAGCTACAGTGATGCTGACAGCATCGTCTATGTTCCCCATGATAGCGCTAACAGTTGCGCTTCCGCATAGTAAGAGGATGAGAGGGTTTTCGTAGATGGTCTTGGCAAACTTGAGGAGGAGCGGTTCGGGTGACGATACCGAGAACTCATTGTAGCCATGCTCTTCTCGCAGGGTATCAATCTCCGAATTAAGCAGGCCATTCGTACCAGATGTCCGGAAGTGCGCAATAGTATCCTACATTCCAAGACATGAGGAAGGTCACAAGGTGATGATATAGCAGAATGACGCGCACCTGGGGAGAGACATGGGCAAAATGAGCTGAAGGTGTATCTCTTCGGTCTTCCTTGGGAGGTCCAGCAGAGTCTTCTTGATCGTCTACGGCTTGGTATTCGTGTGTATTCCGCCCCGTAATAAAATTGACGGTCCGCGTCCACAGGCCCGTCGCTTCGGCGTTGACTGCTGCGGCGAAAACTGCTGGAGATGCCAGCGCAGATGCAGCGTCCGTCTGATGCCTCCTCAGCTGGGTGGAATACGCAAAGTGCTGCTCCGCATTGGGTGTCGGCCTCAAGCGATTGGTTCCATCCGCAGATAGCAATGGAAAGTAGGCCGATGCTGGGGGCGAATCACTACGTGGAAGTCCATGGAAATGGGAACCGTGGCCGTTGGCCGAATGCTGCGGGTTGCGGTAGAAATGGGCTGAACTGGAGGATGCCATGGGGGTTCCGGGTGTCGTATTTGCTGGAATTCGCTTTTTCCGTTCGTAGCCCATGCCAGATGAGCCGTTCATTCGATTCATACGCTTGGGACAAGGCAGATGGTGGCGCGCCTCGAGGATCCCGATTAATTACTGTGAGACCTGCCCTGGGTAGCGACAAAGGCCACGAGGATGCACCTGCACCGGATAAGGAGGGCCAGCAAAAAGTTGTAGAGGGTTTTGAAGCTCAAGCTCAAGAATATGGAGTATGATGAGCGCTCTGGGCGAACGGAGACACGTTGAGTGTTTGGTTGTGCCGTATTCCGCCAAACAACCGACCCCCTTCCCCTTGATACACGATACTTTGATTCCATCATACAGTCTCCTGTACAGCCTCGACATCTTTGCTATCTTGGCTTCTCCACGCTCTCGGGAGATCGTTTCGATACTAATCGCTCTGTTATTCCACAAGATCGCGCCACCTTCGAGAAGGGGACACCGATGGTCCGCCATCTGAGCGTGCTCTGATTTTGCGTCATTTGGAGCGGGCCGACGCTCAGGTGTTTACTAAGAGGACGGTCCGTCGGAGAAATACCAGCGTATAAAAGCAATATCTAGTACACGCGAATATCAGAAGAGTCTTGCTTCCTTTCCTCTATCTATTGTCTAGCTGTTTATTCACTATCTATCATGTCTTTCGAAAAGATCCTCACCTTGTCCAACGGCAACACGCTCCCCCAAATTGGTCTCGGGACCTGGCTCTCCAAACCCCATGAAGTCGAGAACGCGGTACGGCTTCGCCATGGGAGGAGCGAGCTCGAGCTGACAGAAAATAGGTTGAAATCGCCGTCCGCCATGGATACAGGCACCTAGACCTTGCGCGAGTGTACCAGAATCAAGACGAGGTTGGGCGTGCGTTGAAGAAGGTTATCCCTTCTGTCGTTAAGCGCGAGGAGCTGTTCATCACCTCTAAACTGTGGAACAACTCGCATCAACCCGCCGAAGTCGAGAAGGCTCTGGACGAGACCTTGGAACAGCTCGGACTCGAGTATCTGGACCTCTACCGTGAGTGACAAGAGTATCGCTCCAAGATGCAAGGCTCATTATGAGCCAAGTCATCCACTGGGCAGTTGCTTTCCCGCCTGGAAAGGGCTTATTCCCTCCTCATCCCACGAAGGAAGGAGAAGTTGAGCTCGACACCGAGACCAGTCTGGTTGATACTTGGAAAGCAGTAATCAAGCTCCCTAAATCCAAGGTACTGATTGAATACCCAGTTGATGCGTTAAGCAGTCTCAAAGGAGTGTCTAGGTCCGAGCTGTCGGTGTTTCCAACTTTACCATTGCGCAAATCGATGCGCTTATTGCTGCCACGGGAGTCGTTCCGGTAAGCTTAGCTTTTACACCCCCAGAACATCCGCTCACAAGTGAATGTGCAAAACCAGATCGTCAACCAGGTCGAGGCCCACCCTCTGCTTCCTCAGGATGACCTCGTCGCGTATTCAAAGGAGAAAGGTATCCACATCACCGCGTACAGTCCCCTGGGTAACAACTGTAAGTATTCGCATGCTACCGGAGATAAGCCCAAGATCTGACAAAGAGTCCAGTGGTTGGCAAGCCTAAATTGACCGAGCACAAAGTCGTGCAGGAAGTCGCGGATAAACTCGGTGCGACCACTGCTCAGGTCCTCGTAGCATGGGGAGCATACCGCGGTTATTCGGTCATTCCCAAGAGCGTCCAAGAGTCTCGAATCCATTCCAACTTTAAGCAGGTTGAGCTGTCCAAAGAGGACTATGAGAAGATCACCGAAATTGGCAAGGAAAACCGCACTCGGTAAGCAGCCTGAGAACTCCAGGGAAAGCAAGACTAAATCTTGAGCGTAGTTTCAACATTCCTATCACTTACAACCCCAAGTGGGACATTAACCTGTTCGACGAGGAAGAGGAGAAGGTAGCTGGCCACAAGCCCAAAGTCGAATAAGGGAAGGAGAATACATGTATGTAAGCAGTGTAAACAAATACAAATGGTCCGTGCGCATCGAAAGAGTATAAAAGCCAGCGCTCGACATTCGAACACCTCATACTTACCTTGATGGCATAGTCTCCTTCACGTACCTGGGGTTATGGGTTGTGGAGGCTCCCCATAGCACGGCGACCTTGTCCTTATCAGGGAGAATCCGCAACTTGTATGGCCTTAGGGTCATGCACCGTCTTAATATTTTCCTGTCCCGCTTTGGCCACTCTGGCTGGGCGGGCTCTATTTTTTGTCGGTTCGTTGTCCTAACCCTAACCCTAGGGTACATCTAATCTGAGTACTGGTAATAGATAATCGATAATCTCTTCAATAAGAATCACTGTTGACACAAGTAAATGGACAAAGGCCTTTCGATAAGCTCTTCTGTTGGAAAATTATGTCCTGCTCCTACTCTGTTGTTTTTTGGTTTGCCATTCATCATCTACTCTGCGAAGGATGCCATTTACGCCCTTACTTCATAGGAAACAGTGGTATATACCTTTGACGGCAAGGCTCTCCACCATATTTTCATTCATGTATCCGGGTCCTACAAAGCACTTGCGAGCATGAATTCACCTCCACTTCTGTGCCAGGAGACTCCATCGTTCATTGTGTAAGTAACCCAGGCCGAGAAGCACTCAGGCTACGGTCAGAGCTCACATACAGAAATCTGGACTGCTCGAGGAGCCAGAAGATTGTACTCGGTGACAGGTGAATTGCATTCGCAGCGTCGATTTTGTGCACGACTTTTCTTGGTGAACAACGTCGGAAGCATAGGAGGATGCTAAACCTCGTATTACGCTCGATGGCCCAAGTAATATTAAGTGATGGGTTCGCCCAGAACACTTGACGAGTGGCGGCTGTTTTCTGGTGGTCTTTATTCTTTCTGCAGCCCAGTGTTCGATACCATCGTTGGGAAGGTCAGTTCACCCTTGCAATCGTGAAGCCATGACATTCAGAAGCAGGGTTGACTGGGTTACCCTAAAACGTTCCATCGTCAAGTGTCGAATGGACCAAAGGAAGTAAGCACGAAATTGGCCCCCCTCTTGCTCGAAGCTGATGTCACTGTACTCTATGCGCAGGTAGACCTGATTTCTTGGATAATCGGTGTAGCCTTGGAAGTGATTGGACAAAGCGGCCTCGGTCATTCGTTCGACAAACTCGCAGAAGATGACGTGCCTGACTTCGTTGAAACGCCTTGGGTAAGTAGTGTGGTCTGTGGTTGCTCCACTGCAGTTCCTTTTGCTTACCCTCCGCTACCGATTTGACAGGCCACTGGAAACAAACTCGCAGTGTTCCGTATTTACTTCTTCCTTCTCTTCACGATGTGGTACTTCGGTCCACGGTGGTCAAAACGACTTGCCGTCGACATGCTACCATGGGAAGTCTCTTGGAAGATGCACGACACCGTCGATCTGATGCACAAAACATCTGCTGAGGTCATGGCTGCGAACAAAAAAGCCATTGACGACCATCGTTCCAAGGCCGGTGAAAGCGAAGGCAGATGAGTGCTCTCTCTCTCAGCTCGCAGCTTATTATCCCTTGGGATGTATCGATCCACTAATAAAATTGTTTCCCGTCCATCAGGGAGAGCGAACATAACCGTATCACAAGAGAATAGCCAAGAAGACGTAGAGCTTCTGCCCGGGTCGGGTATGAGCCTGCATTGCCTTTCTTCCGTCTCTACAGCTTGTTAAAAGAGTCGTTCATAGCACCTTCCTGGTCGCTGCAGTCAAGACATCAGGCACGTCCATCTGCTTCATCCTGCACCTTCTAGCACTTCACCCGGACGTACAATTCAAGCTAACAGGATAGAGCCTGATTGCGACTATTCGAACGTCCAGCGATATCTGTACGCTGTATACGAAGAAACTTTACGACTGCAAGTTATTCATATATTCCCAAGCGTTGAGTTCCTACGGCAGACTTAAGGATAGGACTCGAAGCCTCGAAGGCCTGAGATCGCCTCACCTCGTTTCTCTCGCAAAATATGGGTACCGGGGACCTTCTGTACGCGCCTGTAAAGGTGTATTTTACATTATTTAAGATTACACTGGCATCTATACATTTACATTGAAAATACAACAACCAAATCGAAGATCGAAGAGATGATAAGCTATAGTACAAGCAGCCACTATGACTTGCGCGGTCCGGTATATCTTGACACAAGCAACGGGCACTGGCTGCCTTCATGGAAGTGCTTAGAGACATACGGCCGAGTAAGAACCCTGCAGGAGAAAACGAGTCGGTCAAACTGCCAGACCAAGGACAAACATGGATTCGGTCAACGTACACATTGCTAGGCACGATCTTACGTTCAGTAAGCCTAAACTCGAACGCGGTGACAAGAGTATAGATGAAACTCTTGATTTCAATGAGCGAGAACCTCTGGCCAATGCAACCCTGTGATAGATATGAACACCGAAGACTGCGTTCGAAGAAGAGGCGACATACTCGAGGTCCGAAAGAGAAGGACAGCGTATTACCGTATAGTCCAGGAAGTTTCGAAGCTTCTTCAGGGAGATTGTCCCACCTGTCCGGACTGAACAACAACCTATATCAGTTTCCGCTAGTAAAGAGCTGCGCTGCAAGGGGAGAATACGCACTTGAATTCCCAGGCATCCTTTCCCCAGAACGCCTTATCAAGACTAAACCCTTCAACAGCAACATGGATAAAATCTCCCTTGGACACAGATAGAGTCTGTTTGGAATCAACAGTCCCATCCTTCAGTACGATCGGGAAACTAGTCGGTATTTCGTCGTCTTCAGTCGCAACCCTAATTGAAGAGTGTACGGGAGGCACCAAGCGGAGGCTTTCCCTGATAACGTTCTCCAAGAACGGCAGACGTTCAACGGTCGCATACAGAGAATGAACTTCGTCTTCTGTCAAGATAGACATATCCTCTAACGTGTCGGGCAAAGCGGACAGCAATTCTTCTCGAAGACGGTTTTGAACTTCAGGGTAAGCTGCGAGATGATACAGAATCCAGGTGACAGCGAGCGAGGAGGTATCGGATCCGGCGAACATGAAGGTATTGATGTTGTTAAGGATATCATCATCGGAGATACGTTCGTTAGGCGAAATGTCGACGGAAACATTCGATTTCACTGTCCAAAGTGTTCTGTCAGCACACCGAAAGACGCGTTGGTCGCAGAGTAGAAGGATACACACGCAATAGAGTCAATAGATCTCGACCATTATATGGCTTGCCAGACTTGATTCCTTCTTCGATTTTGGCTTTCTTGTCTTGAATCAGGTTTCCAGCGACACGATGGATGACCTCTTGGCAGCGCTCGACCGTCTTCGAGATTTTAGAAGGCTAGGGATTCACGTTAGACTTGATTCTTGGAATATCAGCGTCAACTTACGAAGAATTTATACACCCATGGAGCATAGATCGAAATAAACGTCGATAACCCGTCGCCCTGGGAGATAGCAATTTCGAACATCTCCTTGTAAGCATTGAACAGTTCGTTCGACTCGTTTTGGATAGCATGGAATTCATAATCAAAACCTATAACGCGAGGTTGAGCAGGTGCGGATGAGAAATAATCAAGGGCCACGAACCAGCGACACCAATAACATCGAACGTCGCGCGACTGACCCAATGGCAGACATCAAGCGTGATTTCCTCCTTCTGTGGATGCTGGGCAACAAGTTCAAGCCACTTATTTCTAAGCTCCATCCCTTTCTTGAATACAAGGGGCCTGAGATTGTTCAGGCTAGAGGAGCTGAATGCGGGAGCAGCAACCTTTCGTTGACGTTTATGAACGTGCCCTTCCGCCGCGAGCATTCCACATCCAATGAGGCTGGAGATTAGTAGCCGGGACTGCCATGGCTTCTCGTAACGAGTCGAGTTGAGAAGGATATGTTTGACAGAGACAGGGTCCAATGACAGGACGCGTTCTTCCCACTGCGGAGAAAGCAGTTAGTAAGTCGAACTAGCGATACAGGGGTCGAAGCAGCACGAACAGGGTGCATTCCTCTTATGCGTATGGTCCTCCCGAAGGCTTGGACGTAGGCCGCATGCACGTGTTTCGAGATCCTGGCACTGTGTGTATGTTAGATACCTTGCCCGCTCGTGTGTATGTAGACCACAAACTTGAGAAGCTCCGAGAGATTGTTCTTGAAGAATCCAGGATTTGGCCCCGCCAACTTCAAGATGGGGTTGTACTTGGGTCGTAGGAGGAACTCCCACAGCGTGTAGGACAGGGCTCCTGCCAAACCCACGAGGCCTGTCAAGACGAGCGTATCCATGGGGAGGTGGTGGTACTGGAGAAAGACGGGAGCATGGTCCAGTTCGAGCAGAGTGTCCCTTGTAACTTTATTGTCTTGTTCATACACAATAAATATAAATACATTTGACAGACATGATCAGAGTCCAGACTGCTCTCACGCCTTTGATTGCCGTTTCAGCGCTATGCTGTTGTTGATTTCCTCCTCGAGCCTTTGCCAAAAGATCGCTGGTTCCAGGTGCAATGGCGGCAGGGGAAACTGGCCCAGGTCGAGGGACATGTTGCTCGCACTGGAAACCGTCGTGAACAGGCTCAGGGTACTCGGGTGCGTCACTATCACCGCTGGAACTGGTGGTGCTTCCCTGGCGGCAGGCGCCTCGACCGCGACGGAGGTACTGGACTCTGCAGCTCCAGGCCAATTCATCAAGACCCCCTTCATCAGCTCCATGCTTTGCGCATGCCCGCGCTTGACTTCGAAAACTGTCTCGTGATCGCCGTCGTCCGCGCTTTCGTACTGTTCGTCGTCTTCGTCGTCGCTGGCCATCTCAGACTCTGATGTAATGGACGAGGTGGAACTGGCAGGGGAGAAGACATGCTCAGCAGGGTTGATTTCCGTCCCTTCTGTTGATGCTGACGCATCGGAACCCTGCCTAGGTCGACACCAACTTTCCCTCTTTGACAGTCGGTTCCTCTCCCGATCCTTCTGAACCTCTGCAGCGACGGCAAGCTCAACGTCTAGCAGATCATCGTCAGGTTCTGAAAGGACGATTTGCGGTGTAGACCCCAACTGGTGTGGAAACGCCTGGGTGGATCCTGTGTACTTGTCTACGAGCCTCGGAGAACTTCCATAGTCGAAACCCGGCTTGACTACGGTCTCTACAAACGGTGAAGACGCTCCATAGTCTGGAGTTGGTGTGGGAGGAGCCTCGTTCGAAACGAGGGACTTCCCAGGCGGCCCTTCGCGTGGCTTTGTCGTTTCCGCGAGTGGCTTTCGTTTGGGCAACTTGGCGAGCCTCATGACAACAAATCCTCCCAGGAGAATGAGCAGCGATAGGACAATGGCCGCAATGAAGACCGGCTCCTTCATTATATTCACTCCGTCATTGTCGGTAATGGCTTCGCTTTTGATCGTTGTGGCGGGGACGGTGACTGGAAGGACCATGGAGAGCAAGTTGCTCCCTGCATAGGGACTGATTTTATCCGGTTGGCATGATTCGGCCACGTTTGGGGGTGCGATGGTGATGTTGGAGTGCGAATCGCAGGTGTGGGTAGCAGGGGCCATTGCGCTGAATTCAGGCCGTCGCATCGAGCCACCCGTCTTATTCCTCTCGTAGAGGCTGACGGGCGACGTTGTGTAATAGATAAAAATAGAGCAGGAATGGAATACACGTGACGTCAGAACAGGGACCGCGCCTTGTGAGCGAGGCCTGTCTTAAGCTGCCTTCGCCTGCAGAGTTTTCCCGTCTACCTCCTGCTGGGCAGCCGTTTTTCCGTCAGGCTGTTCGAGTGCCCAGCCTCTTCCTCTCTCTCCCTCATGTATGTCCCAGTATCTCTCCTCTTGCTCCTCGTCCCGGCCCTCCTCCACCATGTCCATGCCTATATCCCGGCTTCCCCGACGAACTCGTCCCAGGAGGCCATCGAAGGCGGCTTGAATGTCACCGATATCTCAAGGCTCGACATGTACTGGTTTTCCCAGGGGTACGTCCTGGCTTTGTCGCACATCTCCCTTATCTCATTCTGCCCCAGCTCGTATTCGCAGTACGTCTCATACCAGCTAGCAGGCAATGAAACATCAGGGATCAGCAAGGTACTTTGCATATCCGAGATTCGGCGGACGAGTCTCTAACTTGTGTTGTGCTCCCAAGGGTGCTCTTGTCCACTTTTCAGAGGAAAAGGCGAACAACATGACCCCCCCCCAAGTGAGTCTGCCGTCCCATATCGCCCCGTCTCTCTCTGACCTCGGTCCAGCCAACACTCCTTGGATCGCAATGGTATCGTGTGACAAGAATGCCACGGACGCTTCCATGGATATCGACATTTTCACCTTGGCCCGAGACAAGGGGGCCGTTGCAGCTGTATGTCTTTCTCCTGCTGCTCGAACNGGGGGGACATCTCGTTGACTCGCTTCCGATCCCTCTAGCTCCTCTACTCACTCTCCTCCCTCGCATGTGTCATAAATCCCGAGTATGCCGACCCGGCCAACTTTGACCAGGTCTTCGACATCTTCTCTACCCAGAGTCTCACCAGTGCACACTTGATCGACTACCAGTTCGGCCAACTTATCCCGCAGAACCAGAGCCTTTATGATTACGACTCAAGGCGACTCAACGACTCGTACACCAACATTACAGAGTCTATAGAGAGGGGTCACGCCGTCTCCGGAGGATATCTCATGGCCGCTCTCCAGGCTTACAACGCTACCCCCGGCTTGCCAAATACCCCCAGCACAGACGGAAATAACACAGGTGCCGGGGCAAATAACAGCAGGAGCCCCAATACAGCGCTGGCTATGTCAGTCCTCCCTTTCTCTGTTATTCGGTTTACTGACGTCGTGCTCTCTCCGCAGGATCATTCTCTACGCCATTACCGGATGCGTCTCTGCATTGTTTTGCGTCGTAATCATAACTGGGGTGGGTCCATTCAATCTATTTTTACCTTTTATTCCGCATGAGACTCAATTTATGGGTTTAAGGCTATACGTGCCATACGGCATCCCGAAAGATATGGTCCACGGGCACGAGGAGCAGATGGAGGGCCTGAAGGACAGAGTCGTGCAAGGGGCTTGACACGCGCTATCCTGGATACATTCCCCATCGTCAAATTCGGAAACCTCTCCACCGCACTGACACCAACACCCCGCAAGGATATTGAATCTCCAGCCAATCCTCCAAATGACGGGCCACTGGAACTCAGGCTGTCAAGATCGTCGCTCCGAATAGACCAGTCCTTAAAAGTCAAAGAGGAAGGCGAAGGAGATTCGACAGCAGAGGAAAAGGCTAAGGGCTCGACCGATAAGGAGCCTCCCAAAGAAGAAGTCGACGGAGGCAATGAAGCGAACAACGAGGCGTCCTCGTCTAATATCCCACCGGTCTTCACTCGGCCACGCAGGACACGCTCAGAAAACGCAGAGGCCAGCAGTAGTGGTGGTGGTGGAGAGCGTCCAGACGTGATGCCCGCATCTATTGGCCGGGAAACATGTCCGATTTGCATTGTGGACTTTGAGGAGGGCGATGATGTGCGGGTACTCCCTTGCGAAGGAAAACACTGCTTCCACCAGAACTGTGTCGACCCTTGGCTATTGGAGCTTTCCAGCTCATGTCCCATCTGCCGCCACGATTTCTTTGCATTGGAGAACATCCTGTCTGGGCGGACGGAAGATGGGCATGGCGACGGCGGCGACCCAGACAATCAACATCCTCATGAAAACGACAACCACCAGCCGCATGGGAACCGCTTCTCGCGTTACGTTCGGTTTGCTATTGGAAGACGACCACGAAGACATGATGAACCTGATCCAACGGATCCGTATATGCCTCAAGCACCGGTAACGTCAATATATACTGCCGTGTAATGTCAACGCCACGAGTTAGAACGATCTCTTTCCATCTTTAACGCACCATTCCCATTCGCCCGGCCTGATGACTTGCTTTCCTTTCCTTTTTACTTTTCTTTCTGCGATACCTTTACCAAACTTATGTTGTGCTGGGTGGCATCGATCCCACCTCTTTGCTGCCCGTCATTCCGCCCTTTTTGTTTCGACTTACGAACCCCATATTCCACACTCTATCCCATCCGGACGATGTATTATTCATTCAACTTTGCTTTTCTTCTCGTTGCTGGAATTTGTGCAATGGATATACGGATATTCTAAGTATATTGTATTATGTATAATGACTCCTTATCTCAATACTCGGTGGAATAAAGTCCACGTCCATCCATCCAATCCGATTCCACCTCGAGTGAATTTGAAAACAATGTCCAGGATGAGGTACTTATATATAATGTACAAAACTCGAAACAAATCTGCAACTTTCTCTTTACTTCTTGTCTACAGGCCAAACCGGGCTAACCGTCTACGGCGTATCTCGTCTACGCTGAGCTGTTCTTCAGATTCGGGTGCGTTCTCTGTAATGCTGGTCTCCGTCGACGCGATAGACGCATTGTCTTCGCGGTCTTTACTCTGTATCGGAGCAGGAGCGGGAGCGGGCTGCGAAGGAGGATTCGATGGTCTGGCCGGTGGCTCGACCTCGACGGGGTGTTCGAAATCNGGGGGGCAATCCTTCGAGAGACGCCTTCAACGCAGCCTGCAGCTCGGCATCCTCGTCATCATACACCCGGTCGGCGTGGTAATACGATGATGAACCCAAGTTNGGGGGCTGTTGTCGAAGGATTCGGTTGCGGCTCCATATCTTCATCTTCGTCGTCGTCGTCGCCGCCGTCCTTTGGCGAACGATTTTGTTTAGACTCGTATTCCCGTGCCATCCGTTCGCTCTCCTCAATCGCCTTCCGCAACTGCTCTTCTTCCTCTTCCTCCTCCCTCCGTCTAGCTTCGCGCCGCTGCCCAAGCGCTTCAGCTTCTTGCGGGGTCAGATCAGCTTCGGACCATATTTCGCGATGCGCATATGCTTGTTCGCGCTGCATTTGTTCTAGGAGCCGCTGATTCCGTGCCATACTCGCGGCTACGGGGTCCAGCTCTTCGTCTTCCTCCAGGTTAGCAGCATGAGGAGTATGCGTTCCCGAAGCAATATCCGAATAGCTGGGCGTCTGCGACGAAGCGGGCAATGGGATCGTGCGCCGTGAGATAGGAGGAGGCTCTGCAACATCATCATCGTCGTCGTCTACGTCCATAGCCTGGTTCGTCATGAGAGAGGCTTGCAATGCTGCCTGGAGTTCATAGTCCTCTTCGTCAAAGCGCTCCTGCGCAGGACCTTGCTGTGCCTGTGGAACGGACGGCGAAGAAGCTGAAGCCATGGTACGTTGG
The DNA here is from genome assembly GCA_027579435.1 of Candolleomyces eurysporus. Lineage (NCBI taxonomy): Eukaryota > Fungi > Basidiomycota > Agaricomycetes > Agaricales > Psathyrellaceae > Candolleomyces > Candolleomyces eurysporus. The sequence goes on from JANBPK010000921.1 coordinate 44,677, forward strand.
AAGGGTGTACCGCTTGTAGACGCGGAAGCAGCAGAGCTGGGTTCAGGGAGAGTGGTGGCTATTTCGTCGGCGAGCGTGCGAGGGAGGGCAAGCTCCCCTTCTGGATCCGCTTGGGTAACAGCAAAGACAGAGTACCCTGTAAATAAATAGGCGTTAAATATACCGTTGATCAGGCCAACCATGGAACAAGGCTCGGGAACAGACCTTCCGTTTCCGCTTGCTGGATAACCATTCCTAGATACAGTTTTCCGACCCATTCTGGCGCTGCAAGGAATGAATTCAGATTGAACCAGTGACCGTCTCCAGGGTCATCCTCGATATTCGGCTTGGCAGGACCGAAGCGGCGTAAAGTGAACCAGTGTTGCTCGAGGTTTAGGATAAAGGCAAGCTGCGTGCTGATGGAGTGTCAATTTAAATTCAGCGACCGCTTGAGACAGACGTACTGAGGGTGGTTGTGATAGGGCTTCATTTCTTCACTTCTCCAACGTACAAGGCTGCGTAACAGTGAGTCATGAGGCGTAAACTGGTGCTGGTGGTGGGGAGCCACCTACTTCAAGCCCCAGAACTTGAGAGCACGCTCGAGAACTTGCACAGAGAAGAAGCCTAACATATTGGTCAGTTTGGCTCTCATTCATGTCTACGACAGCCGACATGCCTGTGTCATCCATGTTGGTGCTTTCTGCTTGCTGTTCATCTCGGACACTCTGCTCGAGACTGTCTAGTTCGTTGGCGATAGACGACAGATCGGGTGCTGTGAGCTGGGAGAAGTCATGAGCCTGAGTGCCACCTTATTGCTGAATGCTACACACATAATTCTCCTCTAAACACAAGGTCGTAAATATGTTTCCACCCCACGGACACATATGGTTTACGCACGTAGTAGAGAGTTCAGGGCATGCTGAGCACAGAGCATCGAGCCTGGCTGCTGTTTCTCGTGGTATATCGCGGACGCCAGGGCTTCGAGGCCTGCCATTGTGAATATTCAGGGATGTGATCAAGAAGGGAACTGTGAAGGTAGAGCCCGAAACCTCATTAATAGACGACGCGTCCTCAGCACGTGATTTAAGGCGCTAAATACTCGTGCCGCCCGGACCGTTAGATCCGTTGCATGTGGTCCCTTCCTGACGCACGGACGTTTTCTAAACAAGGACAAGCATCGGAGTCGCGGTATAAAATTTTAGAGCCTATGTCGGGGTTCGCTGCGTACTTTCTCTCTCTCTCCTCATCGTCGTGCCCGATGAGCGGCTATGATTGTACTGGTAAGTGCTGTATTCCGTTTTTCTACGTTGTGGATGCCATCGCACGACTACGATGACTTTATTCTCTTCCCCGGCCTACCGACCATGCCGAGAGATAGAGTGGTTTGTTCGCAACAGACCGTGCTCTCGAAGCACACAGGTACTTGCCAGTGCCATTTCGTCTGAGTCTCCTTGCGATGGCATCCTTTCAGTTTCGCCAACTCTGTCCTTACATCTCCTATTCCAGATTTCCAATCAACTGCGATCATACCGTGTACACAGTCGGCTTGGTGGAAGGCCAGAACAAACGGTGAGCTCTGCTTTCCATTTCGTGATGCTTCCTTCAGGAAGCCCTTCAAGATGAAACATTTCCGTCATTCGCAGTTTCCTCTCAAGCGTCCTCTTCGGGGTACTCCCCTGTGGAACGTCTATATTCTCCCTCGCTGTGTTGAACCCAAAAGGCATGGCGAGTGTGGGCCGCCGCGCTTGTCGTTGGTGTGCGCTGGGCTGGATACAGGGGTCGACGCGATGCGGGCTCTAAATGACCTTCCTTTGGATGTCTGATCTTCTTTGCCTTGAGATGCTTTTCATCGCTTTGGCCTCGAATACTTATTCCTTTTTCTTTCTAGGTCTGCCCTGTGTGCATTGAACGTTGTCTGGCATCTCCTGTATTCGTAGATAGTTTTGTCAATACATGTCTTTGCCCGATATCTTTTCCCGGTTGCCTGTGTGGAAGCGCCCATAATTGCTTAGCTAAGCCGATGATGAACTCGTTAGCGTTGCACTGACGACAGGGCATCTTGCTCACACTAAAACCGCAGTCCGCTTCGTTCGTTCTCCTCCACCATGATACTGCGGTATAACGCCCTGCTCGTGCTCCCCTTTCTCCTATCTCCCTCTGCGCTCTTTGCCTGGGCTCAGGACTTTGATTGCAAGCAAACATTAGAGGGTAGCCTCTATGACTTTACGAGCCTCGGGAACGAAGAACATGTCGTCAATCGTACTCGGGAAACACCACCAACAAAAATGGTCGATTCTTTGGCGTTCGACCTTTGTGGGGATCTGAAGTCGAAGGAGGGTGTCGCTGAACAAGACCAGGTTTGCCGCAGCTCGTTGGTGATGGCCATTTTTGCCTACTCACGAATTCACAGTGCCCGAGTGGTACTCGCGTTTGCCTAACGCAAGTGAACGTCAAGGAAAACGAACCTGAACGAATAGTATCGGTCGTCCCCCTTGCCCAATCCTCGAAACTCGAGCCAAAGGTGACAGTCAGTCCCAAACGTCCGTCCAACTTCTATCACCGATGATGTTTCGCTAGCTAACGCTCCATCGATAGCACCACAGTTCCTCACCATACTATTCCATGGCTCGGATTACCCTCAGTCACCTGCAGAGTCAACTCCTTCAATCGCGCAGTCGTTTAACCTCACCTTGTGGTGTGATCCCCAAATAGCGTCCCCGAATATTACCATCGAGGCCTACGACGGCTCTCAGTTGAGGTTGACTTACTTTGGACCTGCTGGCTGCCCACAGAAGAATAGTGAGGGCGGAGGCGGTGGCGATACCAAGAAACCAGATGATGGAAAAGAGGAAGCATCTGTAGGCAGTGGGATCGGACTGTTCTTCTTGCTGTGCGTCTCTTGTTACGTTACCCCAGGTTCGAGCACTGACTCTCCTCTTTTTTTCCAGGTTGCTGCTCGCGTTCCTCGCGTACTTTGCCATCGGCGCGTACTACAACTACTCGACATACGGTGCACGCGGCCTTGATCTGCTTCCGTGAGTGGATCAGACTTTCCGGTATTGGCATTTTGCTCAGATCTTTTCGTAGACATCGAGACTTTTGGCAAGAGGTTCCATACATGCTCAAGGACGTCATCTCGCACATGTGCTCGTCAGCACGGCCGCGGCGGTCTTCGAGAGGTGGATACATCGCTGTGTAGACGAGCTCTATTACGTCTCGTTTATCCACTCGCGAACCTCGATAAGCCACAACATCTTTGCGCGTTTTGCCAGCGAATATGCCACCCCGTTGCGCAATCATCTAGATCTACCCTACCATATCTGCAGATTTTCTTAATACCTTGGGTTTTGTGTAATGGAATGCCTTGCACTTTGACCACAATCTGGAGGGAGGTGGGGCGAAGTGTGATATGCAAATGAATTTGATCTGTGATGACAGGTGGACCTTTCAAGTTCGCGTCTCGGCCAGAGGGCCATTGAAATAGGAAGAATCTTGCTTGTTAGGGTAAGAGGCCACGTTTCGAATCCAACCATCGTAATTTCTGCTGGTTCTCGACGCGCTTCGCCGTAGACACTGGGACACTGCAAGCCTGTTATTATGCATCAGGCGTCTGTCGAAGATACTCAGAACTCAGGGTCCGTCTGAGCTTCAAAGTCTTCCTGGATGTAGTACGTGGGAAAACACGCCTTGCTGCTATAAAGTGCGATTCCGACCCCCTAGCCTGCCACCCATTTCTTCCCCTGACTCTTGACCCTTTACAAGAGGAGCTTGGAGAAATGCCATCGCAGCGCTCCCAAAGGTACTATGTTGTAGTGAAGGGAAGGAAGCCTGGCATTTACAGCACTTGGTCCGTTCCATCTCTTCACCCGGTTCGCTTGTTTGTGACTTGCAGTTAACTCGAGTCATACTGTAGGATTGAGGCCGCCCCACAGGTCAACGGACTGAATTATGCTTTACATCAGAGCTTTGATAGATACGCTGACGCTTTTGAGATTTGGGACAAGGCCGAGAGGTCGGGGTGGATCGAAGTTTTGGGAGGTCTACGCTCTTCCCCGAACCCGACCCGCGTTTCGTCGCGCCCCCTCGGGCCTAGCGTCAGCCTGAGCGCGCTCGAAGACAACCGAAGGTCCTCGAACTCCCTCTCCTCAAGGACTCACTACGTTGTGATTCGTGGTCGAGAACCTGGCGTTTACACTACCTGGTATGTCGTCATATGCCCATTCAGCACGTGTCCGTTCTGATAATCCCTGTCCAGGATTGAAGCCTCCATGCACGTTCGGGGCGTTCCAGACGCCGTTCACCAGTCTTTCAATTCTCGAGATGAGGCCTGGCGCGTTTACGAGAATGCTCGACTCCGAGGTGAGATCGAGATCGTCACCGACAGCCCAAGCAGGCAACAAAGCTTGCAGTATCAAACGCCCAACCGGTCGCCGGAGCTGTCGACTCCTCCTCTGACTCCTCAAAGTCCTGAGAGAATGGAACTACCACTCGAGGACGACCGCGATCATGATTTTTCCTCGAGGTTTGGTCAATTGAACGTCTCCCCTGAGAAATATTCTTCCACAAACTACCCCTCTGTCTATCGGACGGCCAGTCCCGCTACCCCACACCAAGGAGATGGAAATACCTACACCCCACCCCGCAGGTTGACGCAACACCATTCCTTGCCTACCACCAGATTTCCTTCACCCGACAGGTCCCCAGCGATTGCCCGCGCCTCTTCCGATCGAGGTGCCAATTCCAACAACCCGCGTACACCTCAAGTGAACGAGGAAGACAGCCCTCGACTCTCATCGCGCGTTGTCGTTGGCCCCCCGCCTGGCGTGAAGGGCTACGTCCCGTGCAAGCAGCTGATTCCGAGGACACGGGAGCTTCCTCTATCCCCTCTGACCAGCAGTGGCCTTTCTCTGAGAAGTATGGATAGCCCGCGTTTGCAGCCCGCTTCCTATCCCTCTCCGAGTCGCAAGCCGTCAACCAACTCGAGCCCAGGATCTCCTCAAGTTGTAACAGCGGCCCGGAGCCTTTCCAAACGTTTCTCCACCCCAAGATCTCCTCCCCAAGCTTTTCCTTCGCAGCCTTCCACCCCAGTCTCTAGATCTCCGCAAGTTGTAGCGGCCACGCATAGTCCATTGCAGCCTTTGTTCTCTCCCTCAACCCCAGGTCGTATTCAGAAGCAGAAAGGAAAGGCCACCGTTTCACCCTCGATTGCCACAAGCGCGCATCGTCCTTCACAGTCGTTCTCCTCTGCGTCTTCAACGCCAGTTCGCAGTAAGAAGGGGAACGAAGATATCACTTTCTCACCCCTGGCCGCAACAAGTGCCAAGTCTTTTTCCTCTTCATCTTCAACGCCGGTTCGCAGTAAGAAGGGGGACGGAGATGTCACCTTCTCACCATTGCCCTTCGACCTCAGCAATGGCACTTCCTTCCTCAATGGTGACGATCGCAGAAGCCGAAACTCTCCCTCCGTGTCCAGTCTAGGCCTCGCTCCGATGCCAGCCCCGCATACTGTCTATAAATCCAATTTCGACCCTCGTTCCCCGATGTCCAAGAACGTCGTTGTCCCACTTTCGCTCCCGATGAAGTGAGTGCCTGCAAATTGTGCATCGGTCCCGGCTGACGGGCAAGAACCGTGTCAGCTCTGTATCATTTGGTCGACCCTCACCTTCGTACGCCGAGCAGAATATCTTGCCTGCATGATTCTTGTTCGACACTTTGCCGTCACTACCTAGTATCATCAGATATGTCTCTTTCATTTCCGATTTTCTTGGACTTGAATCCCAGCGTTCCAAGCGATACCGTACTCTTTCTTGTACTCTATGTAGAACTATGACATTTGCCTTGCGAATTTCGGGTGCGCGTCGTGTCCAAATGTCGCGACGCGTCACGCGTTTGATGGATTGATTGGATGGTTGATCGCATTCCTTTCTCCCATCCGTCCAGATATTCAACATTTCATCCATCCATCTTCCTCTCACATCCATGGACTCGTACAATTCTTCAGACCTCAACCTCTCGGCAGACGGTTCTCAACTGCTCGATCTATCGGACGTCTTGCCACCTGAATCCTCACATTCTCGAGAGGGGTACGGATATGATGATGCAGGCGACCTTTCGTTATCAGACCTCTCGCTCGACCAAACGATTCGTGCAAGGGCACCGTTTAGCTTGCTGTCTCAGCCGATACACCAGGAACGGCCTCGCTCGGACCAAAAGAGGAAAGCCCCGAGCAGTCGGTTACTGGATCCCGGGGACGACGACGACCAGAATGCCCCTCACGGTGGCATGCAAGAGGATGAAGTCGAAGGTGAAGAAGGAGGGGATGCTGAAGGTCAAGCAGCGGAAGAGGGAGAGGAGCTGGACGAAGAACAACTCGAAACCGCNTCGAAGACGCGTAGCAAAACAGAGAGAAGAGAGGCTGCAGAACGATATCTTCATTTTGAAGAAGCTCAATGCGGCGTTTGAGACGTTTCATGGGGCTCTGGACGAAGCGGGATCTGCTAATCAAGTACGTTCCAACACTGCTCCCTTTTTGCTCCTGATGGGATCGAGGCTAATTATACAACAGAGAGTTGCTGCTCAGCTAGCGGAGACGGATGCATTGCTCAACAAATATATCAACATCCTGCACAAGAGTGAAGATACTGCTCGGCTGGTTTTCGATGAGGGGTGGTATGGAGCTGAAGCGGACGAAGAACAGATCCGACTGGAACAACTAGCAGCTGAGCAACGAGCTCGTGAAGCTGCTCGGGAGAGAGAACTTGCGGAGAAACGCGAACGCGAACGAAGGGAAAGAGAAGAACAGGAAAGGGTGGCCCGGGAGGAGAAGGAGAGGATAGAGCAGGCAAAGAAGGAGAGACTAGCTTCTCGTGGAGGAGTCAGGGGTGTGCGAGGCACTCGTGCGTCCATGCGGGGCATGAGGGCAGCCGCTCCATCGTCGAGACCAGGTTCGATTTCATCATCTACCAGTCTTCTATAGCAGCGCTGATCCTTGACACTGCAGAATCGTCGACGTCAATACGACCTAGACCGTCGGTCGCTCCGGGTCAGTCAACTGGAATACCTGTAAAGCGAGTGACGTCTACAGGCACTGGAGCTGGCAGGCCGTCTACTACCGGGCGAGGGGCATCCTCACGGCGGCCCTAAACGAGAAACGCGATACGCTCGAGATCGAAATTCCAGCGTGGAGACTACATGCTAGAAGATTGTTACCTAGGACGACTACTGCATGGCATCGGTACTATCCTCAGCTTTGCCACAACAATCCATCACGTTCTACCACCGTACGGGCCTCGCGCTGCTATCAAATAGACAGTCAGGACCTAGGCGAAAAATCTCAGCCTGATGCTAGCGTCGTTCACCTTTGACGATGCGGAAGCTCTGGCTCCAGTTCCCAGAATCACCAAACACTTTAAGAGGAAGAAGAGTTCAAGTTAGCTTGTCGATCTACCGGCCGTGAAACGAAGTTGCACCCACAAACAATCTGATAGTTGTCTCCCTCTGCAACGTCTGGAACAACTATCTCCCTGGACCCAGCGAGGATGCTGAATCGTTCGGCCAAGCTTTCTAGAGAAAGGACCGATATTAGATGTATTTCAGAGAATGAAGTATATCCTGCTCCTACCATCCATGGTGTAGTCGTCCTTGCGAAGCTTTATGGTTCCATAGGGATTGGTGATGTGTTGAGGGGGTGAAGATGTGTCCCTAGCCGGCAGTGGTTATAATCATACATGTGCACACGGTACGATGCTGCATTACCATTCGACTACTCGTCTCTCTCCGACGACCCAGGTATCGCCATGTCGTGGTTGGAGGACAGCTGGTGTATAGACATCCTGCGGTCGTGGAACAGCGTGTACCCGACAAGTGAAAAGCAAGGAGGCGAGGACGGTTGAAAGAGTAAGCTTCATGGCGTTTGGGAAGGATGCGATCCTGCTGTACCTCCTTGAGGGAGCTCTAGCATTTTATTACGAGCAAAAGCAAATATTTGTAGGTCCGGCAGTCTAAAGAGTAAAGAGATCTTCGCTCGTCATAGTCGCCTTCTGGGCCAGGCGTTCAAGAGAGCCATGAGGCATTGCGTCCGAAGCGATCATATTTCCCAATTGGGTGGCTCAGAATTTTCCTCAATCAACCTTGTTCACTTCCAACATGCCTCCAGTCAAGCGCAAGAGGTCCGAATCCATCTCCAGTGAAGAATGGGAATCGGACAGTGCGTCGAGCTCCAATGAGGAGTTATCCGACGACGACATGGACATCTCGTCTGCTCTTACTGGAAAGCGACCAAGACGCGAACCACGACCCGTAGCTGACATTGAGGACGAGGACGACGAAGATCTGACCAACTTTATCAAGACCTCAATCACGAAGAGAGATGTAAAAGAGGGAACGCAGGTCGTCAAAAAGGCCAAAGGAAAGGCCAAGGTCACAAAAGGCGAAGTTGGTGGAGGAAGTTTTCAGAGCATGGGTGCGCCTGCCGTGTCTTAATGCATATCTCGAGGACTCGACTGACTGCTGTAACAGGTCTCCACCCATCTCTACTGCGCTCGTTGACTCTCCAAGGTTATCGGATACCAACACCGATTCAAAGGCTCTCAATACCTGCTCTTCTTGAGAACCCTCCCCGAGATCTCGTTGGAATGGCCCGAACAGGTTCTGGAAAATCACTGGCCTATATGGTCCCTCTGGTACAAAGACTAGGAGGGTGTCATCAGACAGCCTTTGGTGCTAGGGCTCTTATTCTCCTGCCAACGCGTGAATTGGCTGTTCAGATTTTGAAAGTCGGGAAGGAACTCGCTCGGGGTTGGCACCGTGGATCAGGAGAACATGCGGGTGACAAGGGGGACGCCGAATCATCAAAGACCCAAGCCCTGCGGTGGGGTCTCATCGTTGGTGGAGAGGGCTTGGACGAGCAGTTCGAAATGATCACCAATAACCCAGATATGTGCGTCCCGATCTATATTATTGTCTACGCGTCGGCACTAACAAAATCCTAGCATCATCGCTACTCCTGGTCGTCTCCTTCACCTTGTCGTCGAAATGAATCTCGACCTCAAGTCGATTCAATACGTCGTTTTCGACGAAGCGGATCGGCTGTTCGAGATGGGTTTCGAGACGGCGCTGAACGAACTTATTGCTCGATTTTCTCCTTCTCGTCAGAGCATTCTCTTCTCGGCTACACTTCCCAAATCTCTCGTAGACTTCGCCAAAGCCGGTCTCCAGGATCCAAAACTTGTCAGGTTGGATGCCGAAAGCAAGATCAGCTCTGACCTCAAGATGGCATTCTTCTCTGTAAAGAAGGCAGAAAAAGATGCCTGTTTGCTCATTTTGCTTCGGGATGTCATCAAAGTTCCCCTCGGTTCCAACAGTACACAGGACGATGTCAAGAAGAAGTCAAAAGGCAAACAGAAATCGCAAATCACGGCTCCCCACCAGACACTCATATTCGCCGCAACCAAGCACCACGTCGAATACCTCACTAATCTCTTGATCACTGTCGGGTATTCCGTCTCCCACATCTACGGTTCCCTCGACCAAGTCGCCCGTACCCACCAAATGGACCAATTTAGACGCGGTATCACCAATATCTTGGTCGTCACAGACGTCGCAGCGCGTGGTATCGACATTCCCGTCCTCGAAAACGTCGTCAATTACGACTTCCCTCATGGTTCTCGTGTCTTCGTCCACCGAGTGGGTCGTACTGCGCGTGCAGGCCGGCAAGGTTGGGCGTGGTCCTTCGTCACGAACCAAGAGCTTCCTTACCTCCTCGACCTCCAACTTTTCCTCGGCCGACCGCTCGTCAATAGCGTCTCGGGCGACGGGGACCATCTCTACGCCGAGAATCTGGTCCTCGGCACTTTCCAACGGGAGATTATCGACGAAGAAATCGAATATTGCAGGTCGTTGGAGACGACTAATCATTCTCTATCGACGTTGCGGGATGTCATGGCTCGTGGACATACGCTTTACGAGCGAAGTAAAGGCAAAGCCAGTCCTCCAAGCTATCAGCGTGCAAAGGAGATGATCAAGGACCCCAAGTGGTTGCTCGCTGGCTCAGATTCGGGGGTTCACAGCGTCTTGCTGCGTGGGTCTGACGCTGCGGAGAAACGCAAGCAGGCCGAGGCGCGGTTGAATCTGCTGAGGGCGGTCAATTCGTTTACCCCTTCCGAAACGATATTCGAGGCGGCGGGTAAAGCGAGCGGCGAAAACCTTTCGTTGATGAAACAGAGAAGGAAGACGTTGGATAAATCGAAGAAAAGGACACAGTCCTTAGCCGAGGCTGCTGTTGCTGATGATTCGGGGGAGGAAGATGGGGAAGAATATACCGGTAGCAAAGATGTGGAAATGGCGGATGAAGAGACCATCGCCGTAAGTCATTCATTTCATTGCCGAGTTTCAGCTGCTTATTGCGTCCTTTCAGACGGTGTTTGACACCGGAAACGGGAAAAAGAAAAAAAAGCTATCGGGATGAAGAGTTTTATCTCTCTTATACCCAAAAGGACGCCAATACGGAGAAAGGGTCTGTTGCAATCGTTTATCCGATTTACAAACAAGTCCTTACGTCTCCACGTCTCGCTTAACAGATACTCTCTGAAAGATGGGGCGTCGTCCTTCGCCAGGCAAGCTCAAAACGTAACCTTTGATTTGGAGGGAGACGACGGCGACGGTCTTCGAAAACGCAATAACACGCTCACCTGGGACAAGAAAAAGAAAAAGTTTATTAAGGGAGATGGAACCGGCTCCGACAATGTCAAGCTCATTCGCACTGAGAGCGGCGCAAAATTGCCCGCTACTTACAGAAGTGGACGCTTCGACGAATGGAAAGCCAAGAGCCACACCAGTCTTCCAAGGGTTGGGGAGCCCGAAGCTAACGCCGGTGGGCGTAGACCGATGGGTGGTCGCAAGTTCAAGCACAACAAGGTCACTGAAGCTAAGCCGCTAGACAAGCTGCACAAAAGCTATGAGAAGAAGCTCAAGCTGATCAGGTCCAAGGAGCAAGAGCGCAGCGGCGGCAACGAAGATGGGCGACCGCCGCCTGGCCCTAAGACGGGGAAGGGTGGCAAAGGTGGCAAGAGCAAGCCATCTGGAAGATACGGTGGCAAAAGCTACTCCAAAGTCAAGTCCGAGCTCAAAACTGTGGACCAAATACGCAGAGACAGAAAACTCGTGGATCAAAAAAGAGCGAAAAATGCTCGACCTTCGAAATCCAAGGGCCGACGATAGTAATTGCTTCTGGTCTAGCTACTGTGCGGTCTTTTTGTGCTCTTATCTACACTGCGGGAATAGATTCATCGAAATTATTGGATCTAGGGGGTAGAATCTGCGTACTCCCACTTGGCCGCATTACCGGGTATTACAGGTATCGATTCTTTACCCTCTAGCAAATCCACTCCTACCGTTCTGAGGGCGTTTACGCACCACTCGGGGTATCCCGCGTCCCCAAAGTATTGGGAGAAAAAAGAGCGAAGGTAGTCAGGGAAAGTTCCGTTGATAATGGCTTCTCGTGCTCGACCCATTACCTGGGCTTGGAATACAATGTTATGAATGGTCAAGGCTAGAAGACGTATTAATGTGAGATGTAATAGAATCGTAGGACATGTGGAAAACAGACCGTGCGCCGCAGATGTCTCGTGGGTTATAGTGTGATTTATCAGTGCCCGGGACATCTTAGATGTGCATGTCGGGCATGGGCACGTCTCGTCTATAGGACGGAAGTCTTTTGCGTGTTTGCTGAGCTCTATCAACAAGAGTAAGAGACGATAATTTGTATACCAAACATTGGCAAGCATACTGAGGTTCAGAGGTCCGTTGTGTGTCAGAGCAACACCAAATCGTGCTGTTCTCGTTGGAAACACGCAGTCGGCCTGTCGGGACGATGAAAGATTAGTTCGAGTCAGTGGGTGTCGGAAGATGTAGCGCCTACCATGTCTACCCCCAATGCGACACAAACGAGGAGATCTGAATTGAATTAGATTGGGACCTTGTACTCCAAGAATTGAATTACCTTCCGCAAAGCCTATGCCCATCGAGTATCTAGGTCCTGGAAAAGGGAGATGAATATTCTGAACCTCGGAACGAGGCAGGAGCACGCACTATCTTCTGGAAGCTTTTCTGCACACTGTGATATTCTGATGATAGACTAAGAAAATTTGGCAGACGCCAGATATAGGATGACCTACATGCGCCAGAAGGTATCTATGGGGTTTGTAGTCTAGAATTTAGTAGTGTTCTGATTGTAACCAGATGAATTCTCTTACCTTTCTCTTCTCCACCGCTCAGGCCACCAATAGCATAACCGGCGACCCTGTCCTTTCTTGAAATCATCTCCTCGAGGCATGTGTCCCGTAACTGCGGGTCTAGGCCACCTTGCACGATTGCGAACAAATTTTGGGTATCGGCCTTGCCCGAGCTCTCATGCTGGGTAATGCACCGATCCAGCCAGCGTACGGAGCGGTGCATGGCTTCTTCAACACGTGGACCTGTTGTCAAACTAGATACTGGTTGACTCCATTTCAGAGCCCTGACACAACGTTGAAAGCGCCGTGACATGGTCCTCACCGACATCGTCTAACTGCATAATGATATCAGCGCCGATCGTGTGCTGGATATTGATACTTTCTTCTGGCTTGACTTGAATGAGCCCAATTAAGAGCTAGAAATGTGATACGTACAGTCAACATTGTTAGCTCTCCCGTGAACGGACTGGCGAAAAGCGCCCCTTCTTCTGTGATCGTGGTGAACTTGCTTAGAGACACCAGTTGAAAGCCTCCACTATCCTGTGAGAAGTCTTCGTCATCGACATATTGAGTTCTTGATGCCGGGACGCGTACAGTCAAAAGATTTTTGTTCCATCCCTGGAATTTGTGGGCACCTCCGGCTTCCTCCAATACCTCGAGACCTGGTCGCAGGTTCAAGTGATATGTGTTGTTCAAAATGAGTGTGACACCGAGTTTTTCAACTTGTTGGGACGTTAGTCCCTTAATTGCGGCCTGTGTAGCCACTGGCATAAAAGTTGGCAGCATCGTCACTCCATCTGGGTGAAAGCTTTAGTACAGTTGGAACTTTGAAGGTGCCCGGAGGAAAAGGCTCGTACGCGCCAAAGTCATTCTTGACACTCTAGCTCTCGTAGTGTGGCATTTCGCAATGACCTCGAACTGCATTGCGAGTCTTCTGGTATATTGCGACGCCAGCGTTGAGATGATGAGGGCTAGTTGGTGCTAAATTGGGATGCAAATGCGGCAGGATCGAGATCTGTGTTTAGTGGTGTCCTCTCCTTTAAACAAACCGGACGACGGAGCCCTTGTGTCGTCACGTGCGACCACGTCGATTAGCCGCTCGCGCTTCGATTCTGAGGCTCTGCAACTTGCACCAGAACAACGACGAGCTCGCCCATATCGCACTCGGTCCTTGACCCAGAATGCGGCTGTACGTGACAGCTATCGCTGGGATCGTCCTGGCTCCCGCCATCCATGCCTTCTACCTCCCTGGCGCAGCACCACGCAATTATGTAGAGGGAGAACAGGTAGACCTGTTTGTGAACGCCTTGACACCGATGCTGGCTGGCACAGACGACTCAAAGCTGGTGAGCATGGTAATTTTCTATTGCGATCCCAAAATTCTCAAAGTTTGTCAAATGCAGAAATCACTCATCAATTGTAAGGCTATTGCATTCAATGAACATTGCATTCAACACCGCTGAACGTTCTTGCTGTAGACGACTATTACAACCCCAAATTTCACTTCTGCGAACCGAAAGATGGGCCGAAGAAGCAGCCGGAGTCGCTGGGATCTATTCTCTTTGGGGATCGAATCTTCAATTCACCCTATGACGTGCGTTGTCAATCTATCTCCCTCTGCGACCCGCTGACCGTCTACCTGCCGTTGTAGATTAAAATGGTCAAGGATAACAATACCTGCAAGACGCTGTGTGTGGTACCCGATGTCACAGGAGAAGAGGCAAAGTTTATCAACGACCGCATTCGAGAAGATTATGCTCTGAATTGGCTCATTGATGGCCTTCCCGCTGCTGAGATGAAGATTGACCTCCGGAATAATGACACTTTCTATGACATGGGCTTCAATCTTGGTAACAACGAGGGCGCACACCAAAATTTGCCCGCTCTGAATAACCATTACGAGATTGTCCTCAAGTTCGTCCATCTTGCTGTATTGCTCGGTCCATTCTATAATGACATCATGTTAGATATCACAGGCCAACCCCAGATACATATCGCGTTGTCGGCGTTCTTGTTTGGCCTGCTAGGTTCGCCCTCATCTTCTCTTGTGGCCTTTTGCACTGACCGCTCCGCAGCATCGGAGGCACTCAGGATTCCACCCCTCACTGCGACGTGTCTGCGTCTAAGCCTCTCATCCTCAGCGAAGACGACAAACATCAACCTGTCCGCTACACGTACCGCGTCATATGGAATGTGAGTACCAAGTCACAGGCCTTATTGAGAATGCCGAGCCTAAAGTCCGTCTAACAGGAATCTGATACACCATGGGTAATAGCACTCCCGCTCGTGATTTTGCAATATTCACTAACCCATTGTAGGCAACCAGATGGGACAACTATCTTCACATTTTCGACCCTCGAATTCACTGGTTTAGTTTGATCAATTCTTCAGCCATCGTGGTTTTCCTTTGTGTAATGGTGTCCATGATTCTGTTCCGAAGTGTTTCGAAAGATGTGCGTTCGTTTCGTTTCTATTGTTCTTGATGCTGATAGTATGCCTCTAGATCTCTCGCTATAATGCAAGCGATCTCAGTGTGGGTGCATTCATTATTAGATTGGTGTATCCGTTCAAATTTTGCTGCAGGAGGACATACACGAAGACTGGGGATGGAAGTTGGTGCATGGCGAAGTTTTCCGAACCCCGAGGAATCCATTAATCCTCTCAATCTTGGTCGGGAATGGTGCCCAGCTATGTAGCATGGTCGGAGTGACTTTGGGTTAGTCTTCTTAGGCTCTCGGGCTCGGCATATCTGACAATCGCCTCAGTCTTTGCGCTGCTCGGTTTCCTATCGCCATCGAATCGCGGGTCTTTGGCTACAGTAATGATGGTTTGTTGGTCACTATTCGGAGCGTAAGTCCAAATATCTGCACCCTAAACTGACCTGCTGACGGCAGCATCGACAGCATTGGCGGGTATTTTTCAGCTCGAATTTATTCATCACTTGGAGGCCAAAACAGGCGCAAAAACGCATTCCTTACGGCTACGATTCTACCGACGTATGTTGTATTGGTTTCTTTGTCAGCACGAAGCAATGTATTCATGGATCTTGCTTTAGCCTTGTCTTCATCATTGTATTCTTATTGAATTTCTTCCTCTTGACTGCTGGCTCGTCCGGAGCTGTTCCATTTGGTATGTTCCGCCCGCCTCTGCGATCTAACTTCACCTTAGGCGTTGAATCTAGGGACCATGGTCATCATAATCCTTCTTTGGTTCGGCATTTCTGCTCCACTATCCGCTATTGGGAGCTATTATGGTTCGAAACATGGGGTGCGTTGCCTTTTGATCTTGAGTTCATTACCTTGTCCTGACACTTTTTCAGGGCCTCCGTAACCCTGTGCGCGTCCATCAAATCCCTCGACAGATTCCTCCTGGTCCGAAGTACTTGAAGCCATGGGTGTGTTCGTTCGCCTTTGAATATGTTTCTGCTCTAATGCGCTTTTGCTATTACAGATTGCTGCGATCCTCAGTGGAATCCTTCCATTTGGTAAGGAATTATTTCTAGCCAGTTGAAACGAAGCCACTAACGTCCTATGAAGGCGCTGCATTCGTTGAGCTCTATTTCGTACTTTCGAGTCTATTTGCTTCAAGGGCCTATTACGCATTCGGCTTCCTGGCTTTGACTGCAACCATTGTCCTTATCACAACGGCCACCGTCTCAATTCTGTTCACGTACTTCATCTTGTGTGCCGAAGAATACAGGTTAGTGGACTTTCCTGCGATTGTGACTCAAATTCACATCTAACCGTTGCCACAGATGGCATTGGCGCTCATTCCTCATCGGTGGTGGTAGCGCATTCTGGATCATCGCGTATGGCCTGTTCTACTGGGCGTCCAGGCTAAAGCTTGATTCGAAAACGAGTGTGGTGTTGTATCTTGGATACCTTTTCCTGATTGCCTTGCTCGACTTCTTGATTACAGGTAAGAGGCTAGACCTTTCATTTCGGATTGCCTTTGAACTTTACTGAATACCGTGTCGTAGGAACGGTCGGATTCCTTGCATCATACTGGGCTGTACGCAGGCTGTACAGTGCCATCCGCATAGACTGATTGTTCGGCGTGGTGGACTGGAGAGGTGGAGGGACAGATATTTATAACGGATCGTATAATTGCTAGCTTTCGAAGCACGGACATTGAAATATTGACCAGTTTTAGATACAGGCTTGTAATTTATGGAGCCCTTTGCAAAAGTGATCTTGGGATTGAGTGATGCGATAAGTATATACTAATTCTATCTATTAGAAGTTATAGTATTGGGTGAATTCTAGGGAGCTGAGAGTGGTCGACCAGGCGACTTTTTTNCATTGAGCAATAACGACAGCAAGCTTATCTTTGCCAGCACGAAGGACGACGACGTGATCATCGATGAGCTGTTCTTTGCTGATAGTAGCCTGGACGTCCGCAACGGGAACGTTGTTGACATAAAGGCCGCGGGACGCGACAAGGGATTTTGCCGCAGCTTTATAACCCAATCAGTCTAAGGCCCAAAGTCTAGGCGAAGCGAACGTACAGTTGGAAGCGGCGAGGCCGCACTGTTTAGCCAATTTGATAACTGGAGTGGTTTCGACAAGTTCGCTTTCAGGTAGGTAGACGAGTCTAGGATCTGAAGAGCCAAAAGCAGAGACTATGCTTGCTGTGGTAAGATTAGAATAGTTGGAGGATGTTGAAGACGACGACGGGAAGAGCAAGGAGGTCAAGGTTTGTACCCTGTCCAATGCAGTGGCTAGGTGAACGTTAGTACTAGAGATTGTTTACAGGATGAAGGATTGCTCACATCCATGGACCATTTCTGTGACTTCTGCTGCCAAGATTTTTTGAGCTGCCCTTTCCTCCGGCTTTGCACTGTGCATTTCGACAATGGCAGCTATCTCTGAGCGAGGAAGGAAAGTAAACAGTTTGAGATATGTCGACATAGCGCTATCTGGAGCTTTTAGGAAATACTATACATAGAGTGTTAACAAGAGAAGAATTACAGAACCGACATTGAACTGACCTGGTAGAAGTCAAACACGCTGGTTAGTTTTTCATCCAGCCAAACGGCGTTTCCAGCACTCTTGCCAAACTTTTCACCAGACGGTGTTGTCAGCAACGGTGTGGTGATACCAAACGCTCCTTCCGAAGCGCTTTCTGTTTCCGTTGGTGACGACGGGGAGAGCTTGCCAATTAGCTCGATGCCAGCAACAATGTTCCCCCATTGGTCAGAACCTCCAACTTGAATCGTGCAGTTGAAATGTTTGTTAAGATGGTAGAAGTCATACGCCTGAAGCAGTTGGTACGTGAATTCTGTGAAGGAAATGCCCTGCTGGGATGAAAGGCGAGCGCGGACGCTGATACCCCTCGTGAGCCGGGCGTTGAACTAGACGAATTGATACGTTGTACTCACCTCTCCCTATTCATCATTGTGTTGACCCTGGCATGAACCCCGACGACTTGCATAAAGTCTAGCATGCTGAACTTCTCGTGCCAGTCGACGTTGGACTGGACACTGACTTCCGCGTCTCCGTTCCCGAGGCCGAGACGCGTCGCGCCATGTTCGAAAGCGCGCCCAAGGAAATTGGTAATGGAACGCGTCAAACCAGTGATATTCGCGTTCAGCTCCTCAGTAGTTTGCAGTTTTCGCTCTGTGCTTCTTCCTGAAGGGTCACCTATCCGACCCGTTGCGGACCCGATCTGCCAGCGCGTTCGCCGAGGGTCAGTTTCGGAGAACCAGAGAGTAAAAGTTGGAACGCACCAGGGGTACGATCTTGTGGCCATGCAGATGGAAATGTACCAATGCCAATAAGGGAACGAGGTGGCCGATGTGTAAGGAGGAGGCGGTGGGGTCAACGCCTGTGTAGACGGTCTGCGGCTTGGACGCCAGCGCTTTCTCGAGTTCTGGCCGCCTTGTTACATCTTGAACGAACCCTCTTTCTGTCAGTTCTTCAAGGAGGGGGGAGGTGTGTATCGTCCGGCGAGATTTGACCAGGACTCTGCATGTTCTCGACAAGAAGCGGACCTGGAGCATCGGAGAAGGCAGAAAAGAGCAGTCGACGCATACTGTGATCGGTGGTTCCAGGCGGTGTCTGGAATACTCGGTTGCCTATATATCTCGAAGCTCTGGTCTTATAACGTACTATCTACCTCTTGACATGTCCCCGAGCGTTGAGGACGAGTAAAGGACCCCGGCCGTCGCAGGATTGCGGAAATACCGCGTCCTCGTCGTCCTCCATGGCCCCGGACCTCCTGCCAGAAAAGGAAGGCAGATGCCGAACGGCCGCTGCAAAATCTTCACAGTTCTGAAATAAGGTTCGACTCCGCGTTACCATCCTCGGCCTAGTTACTTAATGCGGGCAGAAACAAGCAGAAACAAATAGAGGGTCTGTCCACTGAGTCTCTTTTCCCGTCGTTACCTCCTCAACATCGCCAACAACGACAATGGGCTGTATGTCGTCTCTATGCGCCGTCGATAAAAATCGTCCTGACCTCAATCCCTAGCCAACAAGCCTCGCGGATTGCAAGCAGCTCGCAAGCTCAGGACCGACCGCAGGGATAACCGATGGGTATGTCGCCATGGCCAGCATTCGGAGCGAACAAGGACTTCGACATCTGACACGAGTTATCTATCGTCTATAGGCCGATAAGCAATACAAGAAGCGTGCCCTCGGCAACGTCTACAAGACCTCCCCCACTGGAGGCTCCTCGCACGCAAAGGGCATTGTCCTCGAGAAAGTCGGCGTTGAGGCCAAGCAGCCCAACTCTGCTATTCGCAAGTGTGTCCGTGTGCAGCTGATTAAGAACGGAAAGAAGGTCACTGCGTTCGTCCCCGTGCGTTCCTCATTCGCAGATGTCGCAAATATCCTCCTTATCTCACATATGATTTATTATCTCTTCTTCAGAACGACGGTTGCCTCAACTTCGTCGACGAGAACGACGAAGTTCTCATCTCCGGTTTCGGTCGTAGCGGCAAGGCCAAGGGTGATATTCCTGGAGTGCGATTCAAGGTTGTCAAGGTCTCTGGTGTTGGTCTGCTTGCCCTCTGGAAGGAAAAGAAGGTTCGTCTTCACCGTAACTCTTCACATTCATTACGCCCTTTTCTCGGTACTCTATGTGTCTGTCTTCTTATACTAACCTTTCCTTGTCCTTCAGGAGAAACCCCGATCATAAAAACTTCACATTCTGTGTATCTTCATGTTGTAACATCACACAATCGAAGGCTCTCGTTCTCTTCAACATGACGTGTCAGGTCTCACAACGCAAGTTTGACCACCTGGGCAATTCGCTACGTACAAATCCTATGCTATGATCCAAATAGCTTTCCTTGCTATGTGCTGTACTATCTTACGGCCGTTATGCCTATTATGCAGTCTTTTCCCCTCATACTGTGAATATGCGGAATGATTCGGAGGCCTGACGACTGATGCACATCGATCAAGTTACTTTTGATTCTGACTTGCTCTCGTCTTTTGGCTTCAGACTCAGGCTTTTGACCTCGAGATTTGCTTATCGTACGAGAGTTCAAGCGCTCCCTGACCTATGCGACCACTGATAGTCCAACCGAAACAGGGTGGGCAAGCGCAGTCTTGGGTCATCCATTCTCGCGTCGCTGAGGCTTTGATGAGTCCAGAACGGTGTAGGCCCTCGTCAGCCTCTCTTCACCTTCTGATTCCGCATGAGCGTCGCAATCTTTTCGGATACACGGAAGTCGATCAGTGGTTCTCAGCAACTGGTTCCTGGGGTAGCGCCCACAAAGCAACTTGAGTGAGGGCCACTAAATCCCATACGGAAAACGGGCGATCCTTGCGAACTGACCCTACTAGTTTTCAGTCGATTAGAAGCACCCGGAGAAGAATCAAGATTGCAGCAGCGCTGCATGGTACCAGAGGTTCCGTTCATGCAAGCTTCTTCGATTATGCCACCTTTGGCAATTGGCGATACTTGTGAGTTCATGAACTCGGTTGGTCTGACTACGGGAGACTAGCGGATGGCCAATTTGTTAACCTATTGGACAAATGCGACCGGACATAGGTCAAAGTAAGTGGTGCAGCCAGATTTACGTCAAACAGCGGCTGAAGCTGATACTATAGACTTCTGCCTGAGAGAACCTTCTCGATAGCTCTCCAACGCAGTCTTTCGGCCAAAGGGTAGAGGAAAAAGGCTCTTCCTTTGGAAAGGTCGAACGTCGCAACGATCTCGGTGGATGCTTTTGGCTCGGACACACCTTTCTGGATGAGACCGTTGAGGGCACCGAATGGCCCGCCGGACGAACGGACGAGCATCTCGACCGGTTAGCTTGACTGTCCTCCGGGAGCCCTTCTGACGACTCCTGAGCCCATTGAGAATGTCAGAAGGTAACGGTAACTTGGGTGTGCCTCCCGCCGTTCGCTCGACGTAGAAAAATTCGGTGTCGGAGATCTACATTTTCCTGAATAATTCTGGACAAAATATTGGGCTAGGCGTAGGCTAGGCACAATATTTCAATTGACCGCTCGAAGCATGTTTCTCGGAGCAAGGACTGGGTTGTTCTGTCTTCGCGGCAATTCTGCGAGGATCCGACTCACCGCACGTCTCCCTAGCAGAACTAGTCGATCTTGGAACATGATATTATCCTTACGAGGACTGCCTCAGAAGGGTGGGCTGTCTCAGAAGGAATAAGAATGTAGGGGAGAGGGCTCCGAGTTGCATGCGATTTCCAGAGGCGTGAAACCGTGTTCAGCGTTGATAGAGTGCCGTCGTGCTCCACCCGTCCACGGGCGCGTCCCTCACCCGGTTAGAACGGACTTATCCTCTGTCCATGAGCCATGATTTCGGGGTATCCCGCGGGAGTAGTGAGAACAACCAGCCAGATCTGCTCGCCTGAGATGAAAGCCTCGCTTTGGCTTCACATTAGAAATACACAAGCGAATACCGATATTTTGGGAGGGCCCTTTTAAAAATATGTAACCTTCAGCTCACGGGTTCGCTAACGCACAAGAAGCAGGCGCTTGCGCGACAGGGTAGAGCCAGCCAGTGGAGACGTGCAGTGCGTTTACGTTTCGAATTTCCTGGCTTCCCGCTCAAGGTAGATCGGGCAAGATATTTGCTATTGGGCAGTCCCAAGGGAGCTAATCATCAATGCATATGCACACATTCTAGGCTAGCATCCATGCACATGGTGTGCTACGTTACTTTACCTTACACAGGTACGTCCAGCTGACAGGGCGTTACACCTCTTGGGATCATAGATACCCTATAATTCACGGAATGTCAAACCGCCGAGGAGCCTTCTTCCTCACACTCCGGTACTCTGAGTCGCCGCAGGACAAATGAAGCGATGAAATGGTGGCACTGGGCAGTGACTACAAGCTATGACGCATCCGTAAAGCAGTGGTAGATTGGCTTCAGAGGAGCATTGGAGGTAGTACGTGATGGCAGGGATCACTTAGTCAAAATACTTGCAAACAGTTTGGGATTAGGCGCCACCAGATGGGCGCCCAGAATATCAGGCTTATAAGTCATTTTTGGCGACATTAACTCCCTTTCACGGATAAATGCTAAATGATGAGTATTTACCAGGTCTTTACTCACCGCCCGAAACGTACCTCGAATTCTTTCAGGCCAATCACGAGAAGTCACTTGAAGCCTTCCCAACTCGGACTGAGTAGAGCCTAAGCCCGCAGTACGCCATTTCTTCGTCCCATTCAGGTCGACTAGCATCAAGGATCCGATAACTGGCGTTGGTGTGGCGGAAGTCACACAAAAAAANGACTGTGTGTAACTTTTTGCGTCATTCCGTTTACATGTTTGCGCTGCCGCAGTTCCCGCTGTTGTGGGTGCATGTGTGTATGATATACGGTGAATATCACGCAAGTTTGATGATTTTGGAGAAAAGCCAGGAAGGGTTAGCATATGTATATTATCGTAGAGGCTTTAGCACGGAAGTAACACAAATCACGATAGGCGGAGAGATGCATTTTGTCGGTGAAATACGTATTCTCCGAGCGGGTTGGCTAAAAGAGGGTTCCAAGATAGGGACGACCTCGAGATGCAAACCAAAATTAAAAGGACCGAGAGCGTATACAGGCAGTCTTTGTCACCTTTATCTTCTAGGCGAGTGCGCCCACACATACTGTAACAGATGACTGTGGGTTTGTGTGTACGAAGTGCGTAATAGGCGAGCAGTGACACTAACGCACTTTGCAATTAGCGCCGAACAACGTACGGAAACGTATTGTCAATCTGAGGGTAGAAAAAANTTTGTCGAGTAAATGCGAGATCATCGCAGCAGCGTTACATCGGGTCAGAGCTGTATGCGGTCCTTTTCGCTCACTAGAAAATGACCGACATAAGATTTTGCATTCCAAACTAACCAAGTACTAATGCAGAACAGGAATCCTTGAGCCTACAGGCTACTTTCTGAAGATTCGGAAAAGGGCTGTAGAGATCTCTGCTGTGCAAAATGATAAAGCTCTTCCCAACTTACCCGCGTCTACGTTCGGGAGATCTATAAGCGATAAGATGTGTTTTGTAACCGTTTGAGGCAGCCAGAACGTTCGGCCGACTGAGTACTAGTAGTCATGAGTGTGATCCTTCAGTCGAGATTCCATGGGGCAAGAACTGGTCACGGTGGCTGGAAGGGAGCTGAATGAAGTTCCACCAATTCGGTCCCAAACTTCGACCCTGTGTCGGCAAGACTCCCATTAAAAGTCTCTTAGCATACAAAAGAACCTTGTAGGTTATCATGAACGTGTAGGGGGTGCTTGTCTGCATGGTGCCAAGGGTCTAATGAATTAATGGATAAGGGAAACGTGAGCATCGGGTACCTGCAGTAAAACGATGACCGCAAAGGGTCTGGACATGTTCACATGTTAAAACACGTTTTTTGCAACGTGTCCTGCTATACTATTTTTGAGGATAGACGCGATTCGCCCGGGTACGCTTATTTTCCAAATTTATCGCCAGAATTCTTCAACAGTTCTATCTCTGACGGGTGATTCAAAGGGGCAAGGACCCCCCCTGTGCAGACGTCTCAATCCAGCGTTGTTTGAACAAGGAGGACGGTCGAATCAAAATTCTGTGCCAATAAAAATAGGCAAGGTTGAAGTTGGACATACTGGGCACAAACCGCACCATTCCAGACCGAGGAGCAAGCCTTCTGATTTGCCTACTCGTTTCCGATACTCCGGGAGGTGACAAACTGGGCGCCAAGTCTTGACATTGAAACTCACCCTTCTCAGCAATTCGCCGTTCTCAGCAATAGAGATTGACATGGCAATCGCACTGACGTTCATGAATCACAATTAGGACACCGCTTCCCGCCATAATAGTGGTTGCGGGAAGCATAGACGGAGGCAACGTCGACCCAGGATGTTATCTCGAGGTCGTGGCGTGGAGCTCCAATGATCTTGTAGATCCAGACGCCCATAGAGAGCCTGCATCGGCCCTTAGACCCGGTATACGGGTATCCAGTAAATATCCAGTAAAAGTTGCGAATTGGCCGGACCCTCGAAAAAGAGGTTCAGCCAACAGCACCAGCGTAGGGGTTGGAACTGCATCCTCACCGAGTGGCGCGGGAGGCTTATCATGATCAGGGCATCATGAGCGCCGCAATCCCAATGGGCCCGCCGCCGCCATCCTTTGTTTGGCGACATGGAGATTGACCGACGCGATCCGAGATGGACGTCTCAAGTGGAGAACAAGCCACCCACCAGGAACCGCGCATAACTGGGTCGGATATGTGCAGATGACGATGTAGAATGACGATAGACTGTGGGCCACTGGGCGCTGCTGGTGTCGGAAATGCTGTGAGACGCCGTCACATTTTTGCGAGCAGCGTGCGGTACTCGCCAGTAAAGCGCTCCCGAAAGGCAGGTGAGTCGCTGTCATGAGGTAACGAAGTCCGGCAACACCAGGGAATAGAGTTGAATAAGGTTGTAGGTTAAGATAGCGAGGACACTTCGGAAAAGTTTCTGGGGAGATTACGACAGTATTCATCTGCCTGTCTGACGAAGTCAGCTACAGTAGGAAGTTATGCAATATATTATGACAACAAATGTCCAGTACAATACCGTGCCATAGAAGGAGAGCAGTAGACCAGTCGTGTTTTCGTAAAATCATCATCGCGGGATGGCGATGCCTTGTTTCTGAAGGTATCTCGTCAAATCCGCAATCAGCTCCAGTTGCTCGTCAACGGTCAAACCGCTGACAATAGTTTGCAGAATCCCTCCAACAGTCACATTGTTTTCACGAATCAAGCTGCTGTAATAGACGTAAGTGAAGACACCCATCAAGAACCTGAAAACGGTTTCAATGACTTCAGCTCATGGCGGCCGGGAACAAAGGGAGTGACGTACTGGCAATCCATGCGGTCTGTCATGCCGCCATGTCCTGGGATGCTGTCTCCAAAGTCCTTGATGTTGAACGCTCGCTTGAATCCAGAGGCGAAAAAGCCTCCGAAAGGCGCGACAAGAGACGCGAAAACCGACAACGTCAGGAGGTGTAACTGATAGGGTGCATACGATAGCGTGGTAATCGACCCTCCAACCTGGGCACTGGTTAGGACTCTGTGGGTCCGAGTGGAGCAAAAATTCAATCACTTACAACTGCGCTGACAACGGAGGCTAGTGGTCTCCATAACTCGACGGTCCTCCATACGAACACGGGATTGGGCTTGCATACAATGGAGTCAAAAGCGCTTGTACCGAGATCGTGAACCGGGCAGATCATGTAGTTGAATTGCATGAAAATTGTTCCCCAGATGACCCCGAAGACGACGGTACTCCCGAAGGCACCGACAAACCCTTCAACGGTCTTCTTCGGCGAAAGCTTGATCAAAGGTGTCTTTCCGAAAAGCTTGCCCCAGATGTAAGCAAAGCAATCATTGCAAATAACGAGGGACGCGGGGACGAAGAACCAGATCAATCCTTCCAAGATATTGTTGACAATGAAGTGGCTGCATCAGAAGGGTCAGTTGTCAAGATATATCGAATAAGCAAGCACCAATACCTAGAAAACACGATGATCAAGAGGCTCATGTGCACCCAGCAGAATAGACCGAATTGCTGCTTGAGGAATCCTTTCTTCAGCGACATTACGAATCCCATGAAGCCAATGATATAAAGGGTAAAGCTGATCATGCGATGGTTGGTAGCGAATGGAAGTAGTTGGGCGTCTGCAAATACGACGTGCTGATACAGTAAGGTGTTAGCTTGGAATAGGGCAGCACTACGTCATAGTACACACTCACCTTGAAATAATAGATGATACTTTCGCCGTACAAAAAGTAGTTGGTGACAGCGAAGAAGTACCAGTTGAGTGTTTTGCTCCATGGATCCTTGCCTTTGTGATCAGGCTTGCTGGCATCCCGTGAATCCGCTGACTTCAATGAGAACAGTGCTGTTACTTCGCGATATACCAGTGACTGGCACAGCATGACGAGAATAATCATGTATACATGGCCCAGGAGAAGCAAACCTAGTTTAACGAACGTCAGCTGCAGAAACAAGGATCTTCAAGAGATGTACATACCAACAAATCCGAAGATCATAATGAAAGTCCAGACGACTCGCTCCAACACATTCTGGCGCTTCTTCACTGTCTCTTCGTCTGGAGGTGGTGGTGGCGCGGATGAATGACTGGGCACAATCGAAGGCTTCTCTTCGACAGGAACTACAGGCTCATCCTTCGCCTTCACTACTTGGGGCTGCGGTAATTTCACTTCTTTCGCAGCCTGAGTTGTCGATGTCACTGCAGGGAGACGAGTGACAGCAGGTTCCGGCTGTGGGTCTGGTTCGGGGTGAGGGTGACCGTTCCCGTGGCCATTTGGCGTTGAATGCGTTCCATTCGGCTGGACAGGTTTGCTTTCAGGTGCTGGCACAGGACTAACTGCGGTCACAGCTTCAGTATCTTGTGGTACCGAGCTGGCAACCTCTTCAACGGAGCTCGCAAGAGCAGCTGGAGGGGAAGGAGGGGTGACTTCTGGTAGAACCGACTGTGTGGTTTGAGGGCTCAAGGCGGACGGTGAAGAAGCAGCCGAGGCTTCTTTGGCCGCCCTGGCTTCCGCTCGGGCCTGCGCCTTTTGCTGCTGTTTCCGCTCAATACGAGCAAGGCGGGCTGCCTTTTTTATAGCAGATTTGGAAGGCTTCGCCTCTTCTTCTGCATTGCTGAACAAACAGTCAAAACATTGAACAGTCGGGTGTATGACGCGACAGACAAACCTCGATTCTGGAACCGCTTCCTGAATCTCCTCCTCGCTTTCTTCGCCCGAGTCTATTTGAAGAGCTTCATATGCAATCTTGGAGGCAAATAGAGAGCGACCTCCTGGCGCTGCGACGTGGCTCATGGCGGTTTTGAAAAGGTAGGGAACGGTGACCTCACTCCAACGTGGAGGGACTTTGCTGGTTCTATAAAAGTTCGACGCGACAGCACGGCACCACTGCTCTGTTTGGCAATCACATGTCTACCAAACACCTTCCCGCAGTCTTTGTACAAGCACTATGTCAACCAGATGTCAACTTCGTCTTATTGGAATACTCGAAAACAACACTATGTATGCTATCTAGCACGGCAAACGTCCGTGGCCCGTCCCTGTGCTAAGAGGCAGAATAAATATCACCGAAACGTCAAGCCTTCGTCGTCGTGAGGGCGTCTTGTTCAGAACTTCCAGTCGTTCTCAACACCTCTAGCCCATGGGACTAAAGATAGCAAGGAGAATGAGTTTGACAGATAAACTAGAAAGAATATTGGGACATACATTTGGTGAGCAACGTCTTCGAGAATATCTTCTCGATCGGAACATCATGAGTGTTGCACCATGCAACAGTGATTCTGAAAGACGCTCAGTGGCGGGGACAAGAAAAATGGCGAAGAGACCCTCACCTAGGATCCAGGTAGTTGATCTTACTCGTGCTCAAGGCGACCTCCTTGCCCTCATCACGGTCAATCATCTGGAGTTTGAAGGCCTTCACCTTGTCCGTAAGCTTGTCAATTGCTTCTTCAAGCTTGTCTGTTGGGCGATCTTTCTTCAGAGTGGCCTTCTTGGTGCCTCTCTCCTTCGCCAGGCGTTCGAAATCCTCCTCGACAGCGGCAAGACGCTCCTTGAGAACGGAATCCTTGTGTGCTTTCTTACCGTCCGCTTCAAGCTTCTCGTTCTCTTTCGCAAACTTCTTCTCCGCCTTTTCAATCTCCTTGGCCTTGAGATTCTCCTCATGCTCCTCAATCCAGTCCTCGTCGAGGTCGGACTCCTCCTCATTGTATTTCTTGTTCTTCTTCGCCTTTGGTTCCTGGCTGAACAAAACATGACGAAGCTTCATGCGGTCGTACTTCAGACTTCGAAGCTAGAAGGCAGCAACAGTCAGCACCATGCATTTAACGATTCGCCATAACATACCTTGTACCGCATCTTCTCCATGGACTGGTCGTGGGTCTTGGGAGTACTCCGTTGATGGTTACAGAGAATAGCCACCATACGGTTGGCCTTGTTGTAAGCATTGAGCCTCTCTTGCAATGTCGCACCCTTGAGTTCTTCTTCGTCGAGCAGGCGCTGGAAAGTAATTGAAGCGTTAAAAGTACGGAACACTTTCGCTGTGAGACCCTTCATTTGCGATGTCAAGTGCTTATTCAATCCAGTCGTCTATCGCCCGCACGTGAGCCGAGATTCGGAGGCGAGGAGCAGAGCTCACTTACAGTTACTCGATCGAACAAGTTATCATCGGGTTCCTTATTCTCCTTGAAGATGCGGATGTTCTTGAAGATTTGAGCCTCAACTTCCACCTTGTTGTAGTACCGGATCGAGTCTTTACCAAGGAAATCGAAAATGATAAAGTTGGGATTTTCTAAAGTCACATGCTCACAACGCAGAGAGCAGCAGCCCACGGTATCTGCTTCATCTTCGCCTTTTTCGTTACCAGCACGAAGAGCGAGTTTGTCGATGAAGTACATGGCGGTGGCACGCTGGCGATCCGCCATGACCTTGGATTTCAGGTCCTCGGTATAGTCAAGACGGATTTTATCGATGTGTTTCTGTGGGACCCATTAATAACGGTTAATAGAGGCCTTGATAACCGAACACGAACCTTGAGCTCCCGTGCCTTTTCAAACTTCTGCATGTCACTCTGTCCCTTGAGTGAGCTCCCGGCCGCTAGAAAGACGTATTTATGGTTCTGATTGATGTTTTCCGTCCATGTGGCGAGCCATGTTACGGTATTGTCATGAATAACCTTCTTCCATTTACCGGGCATATTGGGTACTGGAATAGGCGCATCCTTCCCAATGTTGATGGTGATGTCTTCAGGACGCACGCGGTTCTGTCACAAAGAGTTAAGGAGAAGAACGTGAGGTCGAAAAATGAGGTTACCTTGAGATAGCCCTTCTTGGGATGCTCTCCACGACCGCGGAACAGACCAGGAGGTTCCACTCTGAAGTTTCCGATCTTCTCTTTACGTCCGTCGAGCACACAAGTCATGTACTTGGCCTCCAATTCATCTTTGGCTTTCTTGAGCTGTTTCTTCTCTTCACTAGAGAGAGATTTCTTTTTCGCTTTCTCGGCCTCGAAGTATTCAAACATCGGCCGGAAGTCGCAAAGCTCAAACTTGGTGACTTGTGTGCCATCAGACTGGAGAAAAGTTAGCCATTGGATCACCGAGAACGGAAGCACCAATTGCACGAACGGGAGGGTACTTGGCAAGAACGCGTTTCCAATCTTCGAAGAAATTCTTATTGAAGGTAGCATCTTGGGCATGGTCCGTTTCGAGCATGGCTCCATAAAAGCCAGCCACTTCCTCCGCTTCTGGCGGAAGGTCCAAGTCCACGCCTGTTCAAGTGAGAAAATAGCAAGGAGGGGAAGAGACGAGTGCGCTTACCGTTGTACTTCATCTTGACATTAGATGGAATTGGGACATAGGGAGGGGGGNAAAAGAACACCATGATGTTCCAAAGTCTGCCATCTTTCCGTCCCATCGCCTTGAGCTTCGTGCTGCTCCCACCATTTGAATACGTCCTCCTCTTCATCGTCTTCCTTTTTCTTGCCCTTCTTGCCCTTGGCTGGCGACGCACTAACAGCCTCTTCCTCCTTCACCTTGGCTGACCTTTTCTTGGGCTTGGGGGTGTCCGACCCCGAGTCTTCCTCCTTTTTCACTTTCTTAGTGGCGCGAGCCTTCGCAGCCACTTTCTTGAGAGGTTTGCTGTCCTCATCATCTGATTCCGCTTGCTTCACAGCTTTCTTCCTCCCATTCGTCTTCTTCAACGGCTTGTCATCCTCCTCGTCCGAAGCGTCGCTCTCCTCCTTCACTTTCTTCTTGGGGGGTGCCTTCGCCTTGCCGTTGGGTGCCCGCCTCTTCTTGGGCGCCACCTCACGCTCAGACGGACTCTGGTCATCGTCATCACTCTCCTCCTTCACCGGCTTCGACTTCTTGGCGCGGCCATTGGCTTTTGGGGCGGGCTTAGCGGGGGAGGAGGCCAAAGGAACGTCGTCCTCGCTGCTGGACGACTCTGCATAGACAGGTTTCTTGCGCTTGAGGTTCCGCGCTGGGAGGGGGTCTTGTCTAGATTTACGCGTAGCCTGAGACTAGTCATGGGGATGAATCAATAAAATGATCTAATCGAATCGAGAAGACAGCCGCGCACCAAGGGCACATCATCATCAGCATCGCTCATGGATACATCGCTCTGCTGGCCATTGGCATTGCCGTTGCCATTCTTCAGCCCTGAGCCATTTGCTGTTGGCTTTGGAGCGAGTGGCCGCTCGTCGTCTGAGAACATTGTAGAGTCGCCAGACATGTCTATGTGGTGTATTCAAGAGAAAATGAGGGGCGCTGGGGGCGCTGGGGAGAAAAAACAATGGAGAGAGCAGGAAGAATGCAGTGGGAGACTCAGCCGTCAAGAGCTGGCAGCTTGATCAGCGAAATTTGCACAAGTTGCCCCGTCCTGCCCTCAACTCGTCACGGGACCCGTTCCCACGCTCTATTGCAGCTGTAACGCTGTTGTCCGAGCCAACCTCGGTCCACGCCAACGAAACCTGCATCGCAATCGTGCGTCAACGTTCAACTCGTGTTGCACATTCATCCTCGAACTGACTGTCCTTTGTGTTTAGAATGCCTGAACATCTGCCTTTGTATAGAGACCCCTGGGCAAAGCGCGAGGCCTGGCGCAAGAGCCCAGTTTTCTCCAACCGCGTCATGTTCCGCAACCTATTCCCGGGCTTCGGTATTGCAGTCGTCGCCTTCACAGCCTATGTTGCTGTCGATAACCTGTTCCTGAGCAAAAGGGACTCGCATGAGGGCGCACACCACCACTAGACAATAGAGACTGCAGTTGGTGGGTTCCTCGTTTTCGTCACCTCTTTGACCTCATTCTCATCTTCCGATCGGCCCGCGTAGTTACGAGGAATAGTTTCTCCTCCTCCGTCGGCTCCCGGAGTTCGCTTCGATTGGTCACAGTTCTGGAATCAATGTATCTCCCTCCGATTCAACTATCGGGTTTATGGATAGATGTGTGTCCCCCAAGCGAGGGACGGTGCCCACCCCGCCTACACCATCCCTCCCTGTTACGTTACAATCTAGGCCGCCTGGTACCTACCTCCCTTTCATATTCACTTCACATTTGATGCTCGGCAAACTGCATTATGTGCCACCCTTGGCCAAGTGTAGTCTAGTCCCCCGATTTCATACGAATGCGACTAATTCCGAGAAAATTGCGAAAACGGGCCAAAACTCAAGGGAGTTGGACGAAGCATGCCGGTGGGGTTCGCTGTTACGACCTATTGGCCGATTGTGGAACCGCCGCTCTTCTTTTTGTGGGTCTGTGTGTACGATTGGTGGAAGATGTCGATCTCTGCTTCTTCCAATTGTCACATGCCTCATGGAAAGCAGATTCGGCGTCATTGCGATTCGCAAAAGTGCTTATCTAGCATCGCCGTAACGTTGATATCCATGTCGAGAAAACAAACTGCCATTGATGGATTGCTGGGAGGCATGCATGGCAGGGTTAGCAGATGAATCTGGGTGAATGTGAACGAGGTGTCGGAGGCCGACTGGCGGGAGCGACCTGGAGCGGCTGAGTAGCGTATTAGGATGAGATAGGCTAGTTGGCGCACACATTCCTTTCGGAAAACCGTTGCTGATGGCTCAGGGAAGCTCAGGGACGAGTTACCGGACACGGCATGGTCATGGTGCCATTCTGGGGCTGCATCAAATCTGGGCGAATCTGATACCTGCTGACAGCCCCGCCATCCAGGCGTCTCCTTGTGTGCAGTGCCTCAAGGCTGGTGTTGACGAACATCATCATGACATGGAAGTATTTTCCTGTCGGTGTTCTCCAAGCGACCCGTTCACCCAAAATTATTATTCCCTTCAGGAACAAGATCTCGATCCCCTCCTCAAGAGCCTTTTCCCCATATCTAGTCCGGCCTATTTCAACGGCTGAATATTCCTCGCTTTTATCATGCCCCTACATAAGGCCCCGTACCCCTCCCTTGTTCTCCCGCTCTCCAACATGGCATCATCCACCAAGTACACGAGCATCATCTTCGACCTCGGCGACGTCCTCTTCCAATGGTCTGCAAACACCAAGACCTCCATCTCCCCCAAGCTGCTGCGCAGTATCCTCACCTCGCCAACCTGGTTCGAATATGAACGAGGCCGGCTGTCAGAACAGGAATGTTATGATCGTGTCGGCCAAGACTTCGATATCCTTCCGTCCGAAATTCGGAAGGCGCTCGACCAGGCTCGGGACTCCCTCGTTGCGAGCGACGGCCTCATCCAGCTCATTCGTGAGCTCAAGGAAGAGTCCAAAGGAGCGCTCCGTGTCTATGCCATGTCCAACATCTCACTGCCAGACTGGGAAGTCCTCAAGACAAAGCCGGCCGATTGGTCAATATTCGACCAGGTCTTCACCTCAGGCGCCGCAGGCGAACGGAAACCTAACCTGGGGTTCTACCGACATGTTATCTCCGCCACCGGCGTCGATCCACGCACGACCATCTTCGTCGATGACAAGCACGAGAACGTACTTTCCGCAAGATCGTTAGGGCTCCATGGTATCGTCTTCGACAACGAGGAGGCCGTCCGACGCGCCTTGCGCAACCTTATTGGGGACCCAGTGGCCAGAGGAAAGTCCTATCTTCAGGCGAACGCCAAGAATCTCCATTCTGTGACCGCCAACACCGAGAAGCAACCCGCGACAATTCTCCACGAAAATTTCGCTCAGCTGTTGATACTCGAAGTCACTAACGATCGGTGAGTTCTCCGGGTCGTCGATGTAATTTCGAACTTTCTAACAGGTCATCGTCATCAGTGATCTTGTCAACCTTGTGGAACATGAACGGGCATGGAACTTCTTTCACCACGGTTCGTTATAGACTCCTTCCGTTTTGTCAATAAATTTGCTGATCGAAGCAACTATCAATACATAGGTAAAGGCGTTCTAACAACGGAACAATTCCCATTTGATGTGGACACAACGTCCGTCGCTTTTACCGTACTCAAGCGCGACAAAGCCCTCGCAAATTCCGTCATGGACGACATGCTCCAATACGTCGATAAGGACGGTATCATGCAGGTAAGAATGTTATATCTGTTTTCCGCTATTTCCGATGCTAATTTTACGCAGACATACTTCGACCACACTCGTCCTCGGTTCGATCCTGTCGTCTGCGTCAATGCATTGACGCTCTTCTACATGCATGGCCGCGGCGGAGAACTTTCGAAGACCCTTCAGTGGGTTTACGAAGTTCTCTTGAACAGGGCTTATGTCGACGGCACCAGGTATTACAGGCATCCTGAGTGCTTCTTGTACTGCATCAGTCGGCTTCTCGCGGCATCGGGTGACCCTGATCTCCACGCCCAGCTCAAGCCTTTGCTCAAGACTCGCATTCAAGAATGCATAGGTGCCGAGGGCGACGCTCTCCAGCTTGCCATGCGCATCGTCGTCTGCGAATTCGTAGGGATTCGTGACGAGATCGACTTGCGCGCTCTCCTTCCTTTGCAATGCGAGGACGGTAGCTGGGAGATCGGTTGGGTCTACAATTATGGAACCACCGGTATACTCATCGGCAACAAAGGCTTGACTACCGCCATGGCTGTCAAGGCTGTCGAGTCGCTAAGCCTCCCGGTCGTCCACTTTGACCCGCCTTCCCCCACTCTCACCGTCGTCCAACCTCCCTCCCCTACCGAGAAACGCGCATCCATCTTCTCTCACAAACGTCAACGCAGTTCATCGTTCAAGAACACCTTTCAGTGGCTTTGGCACGGCGGAAAGATGCGCAAATCTGTCGAAATCAGCTCCTAATACTTCGGAATTGCATGATTGTTCGTTGTCTCGTTTACCTTAACGCACATTCAGGACTATGAATCATACTCACTCACACTCACTTACTTTAACTCACCTTTTGTAATTGTAACCGTGGTCACCCTTGCTCTCCATCCATCTCCCCCATCTGTTGTTGTGATCTACTGACTGTTGTACTAGTATGTAGCTTGTACCGCCTCTCCTGTTGTCTGTATGTACTCTAGGTCTGGTACACGATTATTACGACCTCCCCCATGCTTCACGCTTTGCACGTTCTTGACTGAATACCCTACGCCCTACCTAACTTTGCAGGTACATCTTGTAAACGGCATTATTAGTCTCGTCCACATAGCTATAATCCAATTTCTCCAAAAATTGAACAAATGCTTCGTCATCCGATTCGGGTACCTGGATTCCAGCAAGGACACGGCCCAGGTCTTTGGCGAAAAACTAGATTTCAGGTGCCATAGGGACGGAAAAGGGAAGTGGACTCGCCTGCGCCGTGGTTCCGGTAATGGAAGAGAGAGATATTCCATCCTTGGTGCAGCCCAAGCAAGAACTTGCGAAGAGCGCCTGGGCGCTCGGGAAATTCTGTGCATCAGGAGCAAGCACATGCCCAAATAATTATGAATGAAAGAGGCATGATTTCAATGCACAGCGGACTTACCGAATCTAACCACGCGTTCATTCGGAACCTTGTGACACCCCCCAATCATATACCGAATGTGGCTTTTGGCGCATTCATCATCGCTGATATCATGTCCTTTCATGTCGGCGTTGGAAAGCGCACTAAGCACTTCCTGTACCTCGGCCGTCCGATTTCCGGATTCGATGATGAACGATAACAGCACTGAAGCGCGGTCACCCCGAACGTTGTATCGGTAAATAAACTCAGTCACCGCACGGGGGTGTATGATGCTATGGAGGGCAACGAAACTTTAAAAAAAANTGTTATGAATGATAGATCTTGACATTCAACCGGATAGATGGACTTACCTTCCCGGTCGTTCTGGGATGTCCACACTAAGGAGCGCTTCGTGTCCCTCACCCAATTCCGCGCGCTCGGACACGAAACGGAGGCGATCAAAGTTCATATTGGCCCCACTGATCACAACCACGAACTTCTTTTGCGCGCCAACCAGATTGTTTTCCAAAATGTATCGCTTCAAACCAGCAAGTGCTAATGCTCCCGCTGGCTCAGTGATAGAGCGTGTCTCTGTCAAACAGGATATGTTAAGGCACATTGAGATGGGAATACGGATTTAATCACCTTCAAAGATATCCTTGATCGCAGCACAGATCTCGTCGTTATCGACTTTAACAATCCCATCAAGCAATTCCTTGCAGATTCGGAAAGGCTCTTCCCCTACGATCTTGACTGCTGTACCATCGCTGAATGGGCCAACCTCTTTGAGTGTTACTCGCTCGCCTTGTGCGATACTCCGTTCCATCGCATCACCGTCCACAGTTTCTACCCCCATCACGCGAGTGTTTGGGCTACCAATTCGTTTGACGTATTCTGCAATTCCTGCGACAAGGCCCCCGCCCCCCACAGCTCCGAATATCCCATCCAGTGTATCGGATTCTGGTACCTGTTTCAGAATCTCCATCCCAATGGTTCCCTGTCCAGCGATTACCAAGGGGTCATCATATGGAGGAACGAAAGTTAAGCCATGAGCAGCAGCGAGCCGGGCACACTCGGCCTTGGCTTCATCGAAATCGGCCCCGTGGAGGACAACCTTCGCGCCTAACCTTGCAACATTCCGCACTTTGATAGACGGTGTTGCTTGCGGCATAACAATGGTGCAGGGGATGCGTAAACGTGCACCGGAAAGGGCCACGCCCTGCGCATGATTGCCTATTGGCCGGGAACATGGTCAGTTCGAACAATTGGAAACGGTGAATAGGGATAAAAGATCGCAGGGTAGCAGGGTATTGGGGCGCGATGGTATCCCGATTATTGTCACTGCGAACAAAGCGACATCGTGCCAGCACGCGAACCGACTCACGATAGGGGTCGTGCGCCTTCCCCGTACGGATCTACCGTCGGGATCCTTGACGATAAAGCCACTAGAAACGATGGTTTTCCACTAGAAAACCACCTGTCCCAGTAAAGCGAGATCTCTGATAGACTCTCGACTGTTGTTCGCGCGGTTTCGGGGCAGCAAGGGTGCGCACACTAACCAGCGCTGCAGGTGACGACACCCTTCCATCGTTCTTCTTCTGTCAGGCTCGCCATAAAATTGTAGGCACCCCGGATTTTGAAGCTGAAGACTTCCTGAAGGTCCTCGCGTTTGAACCATATTTGGCTCCCAAGTTTTGCGCTTAGATTCGTTGCAAACGCGAGTGGCGTTTCCTTGAGGATCTCGTAGACTTTGGCAGTGAGGATGAGCCGAAGGTAGTCCGGGGTGTTCGAAGGCAAGAGATGGTGCTTTGAAAGCCTTGGATATGGCAAAGGCTCTGGTGCCTTCGAGGCATACTCTATGGTTGCTGCTGAAGCCATGAGGATGGGCGATGGATGGGGATGAGGATCGCGTCAAATTCAAAAAAATATAGCGGAGCTAATTATGGAGCACGTGATGGGCTTGGGCCATCGGACGTCCTCTCCGCGCCAGACCTAGTTCTCTTCCAACTCGACCCCAATCGTCAATGCCGCTTTCCTCAGGAATGGGTCCCCCAGCCTCCCCGCGCGAAACACGACGCTCAGGCCGTCGCTCAGCTCCCTCCGCCTCCACCAGTGCCTCAAAATCACCCGACTCCGACCAGCCACCAAAGCAGAGGGACACCTCATCGCGACCAGCCCCTTCTTCAACCGCAGGCAACGCCAGGAACAAACGTCTCAAGCAGGAGGACCTTGAGGACACCGTCGATGAGCGCAAAGTCAACACTGCTCCCTCTGTCACCCCCACCAATACAAACCATGGTGCAGGCAACGGAAAAGGGAAGCGCAAGGCGAAGGAGAAAGAGAAGGACAAGCAAAGCGCCTCCGACGAGCAAGCCGATGAAGCCTCCGAGCCCATCCCGGAAGAGGGGGAGCNTGGCACCTGGAGACGAAGAGGAGCAGGGGATCACACGATGTGTGTGCGGTAGCGCTGGTGAGCCTCACGCTTCTCTCCTTTTCCCTCTTCTAAGAGCGCGCCATGTAGAAGACGATCCAGATGCTGGAGAGTTCATGATCCAATGCGAAGCCTGCAAAGTTTGGCAGCATGGCCCCTGCATGGGTTTCATGACGGAAGATCAGGTCCTCGATGAGGACTACTATTGTGAGGAGTGTAAGCCGGAGCTTCACACAGACCTTCTCAAGTGCGCATCCGTCCCATTCTACGCCTCTCCCTTCCTGACCATTGGTATAGGCGACTATCCCACAAGAAAGGGCGCCATGCCAGTCACCACAACTCAAACGCTTCGCGTGTATCGCGTTCCCGGTCTCCTTCGCAATTTAAACAACCGTCCAAGCGCAGAAATACGATGAATAGCCGAGATTTTGACGAGAGCCTGAAAGAAGTCATGGAAGCGACCGCCGCAGAGGCAGCTGGGAAGGACCCCGTACCCACTCATTCTCGAGATGAGCCGGTGGTCAATGAGGCTGAGCATGAAGAGGTCCAAGCCATCGGAAAGAAGAAGAGAAAGCGTGCAGAAGAGGAACCGTATGTATCACACCGGATTGCAATGGCTTAATCGCTAACCTTTCCTGCCTTCTACAGCGCGCCCACCAAGAAACGGACGCGGTCGGCTTCAACAACTTCGGACAGACCCGCCTCAACCCATCCGAGAGATGAAACTCCCGTCAGCACTACTGCTAGGCCTACCTCTCAAGCACCTGCTCCTGCCAAAGGTGGCGGCCGTAATAAGAGGGGTGGTAGGAAAGCAGCTGCTCCGGAGACTGTTATCGCCGCCGACGGCGAGGAAGGTACGGGAATCAAATCTTCGAAGCACTCTTTGTACTAAGTGCTGTTATATTTACTAGCTGCTCCTGCCGCTCCCGCCACGACGACCAACAAAAGACAAGGGAACATGAGCCGAAAAGGAGGCGCTAAACGCCCACCGCTATCTCATGCCATCTCACACAATTCTACCGGAACTAATCAAGAACCTGCCACTAGCAGAGCGAGGAACCCCACAGGCATCAACCAGCATAGCGCGGCGAATGCAGAAGCTAGGGCCTACCGCAACTCCCATGCTTATGCTGTTTCACAGCAACCTCTTCTCACTTCTTGGGGTCTCCCAGACTATCTCTCTCATCTGGCGGAAATGCTCCCGACGCAGACTCCAATGCCGTTAGAAGTGCGTTCTGGCGCGTCTTCTGGTGAGAGAGGAGAAAGTGCAGAAACTACGGTGGAGCGAGGTGTCAAGGTTAAATGGCCCGCGAAACGGATGAGCGTTGGAGATATGAATAAGCGTGTCCGTGCGCTTGTCGAAGCGGTCGGTCGAGAACAGGCAAATGCTCTCGATCGTGAACGTAGGCGAGAAGCGTTGGAGATCGTGCTCAAAGAACAGCAGGCCTCCGGTATACCAACACAAGCGGATACCGAAGGCGATGTCGTCATGGCTGTGGACGGTCCCACTGCAGACCAAGAAAACCTAGCCGCTACGCCAGTCATACTGCCTAAACCTGTCGACAAGGAAGCGACCTCGTCCACCATGAGGTTAATGGAGGAATTGATGGAAGAATTGATTGTGTTTCAGGAAAAGTTTGGCCCTGGCGCCAAAACTAGAGAGCGGCGGCAAGGACAGACAGCTTCATAGGCTGGCTACATAGTACTTTGGATACTTTGAACATTGGGTTTCTTTAAATCTGGCTCTTATCAGTTTCATTTTTATTACTCTTATTTCCCTCATGTATTGATTTCCGGTGTAAATGTGTATGACGCTGCGGCTGTGATATTATTCAAAGACTCCGAACCAAACACCGTGAACTTCAAGTTACGCCATCAACTTACCACCATCTGCCTCCAGCTCGCGCTGCGCTGCGGTCAATGTCTGGGCCACAGTCGTTCAGCTATCGAAATGAATGGGAAGACGCGGTACCGTCTCCTCATGAAGACTCCAGCGAAGGTCTCCATTTCTCGGACAGCGACGAAGACGCTGATGCCGTAGAGGAGGAAGACGCTCATACCGGTGACTATTCACACTATTCGCAGCAAATGGAGGAATTGCTGGGAGATGAAGAGCACGACTCTGGGGACGAATCCAAATCACCTATTCTTGCCGGTGTTCTCGAGAGTGACGAGGAGCAGGAGGACGAAGAAGAAGAGGAATTTCTGTATACCGGCGTCGACGCCGCAGACGTATCGGTGGTGCCGTACCGCGAACAACTTCGCGATGTCTTGGAACAAGATCATGAAGAAGAGTCCGTGGAGGACGTCCATGAAGTTGAAAAGTCGCTGCTTATGCACGAGAGCGGGGAAGTGTCGGTCTTGCTGGACGATGAACCTCTGGTAAGCGCCAGATACATTTCTCATTACCCATATATCTCAACTCTTTCAATGGACAGGAACATCATGAACTACAGGAGGAAGTTCTCTCGGAGTTCTCCCCTCCGCAATCATCTGCGAGCCCAATGACACCTCCATCGAGGCTTGATTCTCCTGCTGCCCTTTTGGCTTCTCCGCGTCTGGCCAGACCTTTCTTGCATCCCAACGTTTCGCGTCTTCGGTCCTCAACGCCTCAAATCTCTCCCAGGTCCTTACCTGCGGACAGCCCGGCTCCCTCGCATTCCCACCTATTCGAAGGTGCC
The DNA here is from genome assembly GCA_027579435.1 of Candolleomyces eurysporus. Taxonomy (NCBI): domain Eukaryota; kingdom Fungi; phylum Basidiomycota; class Agaricomycetes; order Agaricales; family Psathyrellaceae; genus Candolleomyces; species Candolleomyces eurysporus. The sequence continues at coordinate 83,857 of JANBPK010000921.1, forward strand.
TCACCCTCGCCTTCGGGATTCTCCTCCATCTCCCGTTCATCCTCCCTTTCGAATCTCCGAGCGGTTTCATCTAACGGCGGAACCGCACCGACTCAAAGTGAAGTGTTCCGGTGGTCCGACCTCCAGCTCATTTCGAAAGAGTTATTCTCCAAGAATCCACACAAAGCGTTGCATTTGCTTGGGACCTCTGGCTTCGGATCACCCACCGTCTTGGCAGCCAACGGCTTAATCTGCGTTGGTTTAAACGATGGACGAATATGTGTCTACGACTTCAAGCAAACATTGAAGGCAGTGTGTGGAGTTGAAGGGAAAGGTGTGTAGTGCCAATCTTTGCAGCTACCCAGCAATATCTCAATCCCTCTTTAGCAGCAATAATGGGGCCTGTGACAGCTCTCGCACTGTCTCATGACCATACTTGTGTTGCCTCTGGCCATTCGACAGGCCACATTCAACTATTCGACTTGAAGAAACCCCAGAACCCGATTCGATCTGTCCCTCCAACCACACTGGGCGTCGTAGCTACCGGACGAAAAGAAGGACATCTTCAAGGCTCACGCATAGTCAGCATTGGGTTCATTGCTGGTAGGCACACAGCTCTTGTTTCCGCCGATGAACATGGTCTTGCATTCTATCACTCGCTTGGGAAGATGCTCTTCGTGGAAGCCTCGGATATTCTGCGAATCTTGGGACAGTATCCAGACCCCTCCGCGGGCATGGTAACATCCCCTAATTCTGCCACCTCTCCGCCCCAGAAACGCAAGCCTCGGTATACGGTTCTATCAATGGCTCCACTACCGTTAGGCCCAATGCCTCATCCTACCGATGCATATGATGTCGTAGCCTTACTCACACCCACGAAGCTCGTCGTCGTTGGCTTGCGACCAACGCCGAAGACATGGTTCAAATGTCCCCGTGAAGCGAACGAAGGCCAATTGCTAACATCTCAAATGAAAGGCACCATAGCCTGGTTCCCCAGCGTAGCTCGTTCAAGCGCGGATACGGCTGATCCAGTTCAAAATGGGGCTCATCGGCATTCGGAGAACGACGTTGAAGCGAGGGATCCAATCCTTGCCTTTACTTGGGGAAATTCGCTTAGACTTATCAAGATCAGCGAAACAAGGTTCAAGCATCGGGCAAGAAGTACCAAGACGGGAAGAACAGCTGAAGTCGACATTGGTACTATCACTTTCCAGGAAACGGGGAAGTGGATTGCCGAAGACGTAATACTCGGTCTGCAGTGGTTGAACGCCAAAGTGGGTTCTTTCAAATTTCGTTCGAATTTTCCACTGACATAATATCTTTTAGCAACTTATCGTTATCACGAAAAGCAACATGGGGGTTTATGACATTCACTTATCCAACTTGGTAGAGAAGGCTGGTTTCGACGGTCTTTCGTTGATGTCTCCGACCCTCAATTTAACCTCAAATGGGTCTGTCAAGTATGCCGATTCTGTTACCGACGTTGCTCACAGCGTCCGTACATACAAAGGGAAGATTTTCATGCTGGTACGTTACTGCGCTTGATCATCTTTCATTCGCCAATCTCTGAGCCAATACGCGTAGAGCCGAGAGCGTCTTTCAGTTGGAACCCTCCTCACCTGGGCTGATCGCATCTTAGCATTGGTGGAAACTGGCGACTTCCTGGATGCAATAGAGCTCTGTCGCACATATTATACAGACCAAGCCCCGGGCAACCGAAATGGGCTTCCAGACGATGCACACCGCCGGAAGGAAATCATTGCCGACAAATTGCGTAGTTTGATGGATGCATCCGTTCGCTACGCGTTCGCAGAGGAACGCTTGACGGACCAAACACACGTTACGCCAGACCACCGTGGAGTCGACCGTACCTCTCTGTTCGAAGGGCTGGTTGCCACCTGTTGTCGGTCCTGCATTGCTCTAGGCGACTTCGACTTCTTGTTTGAAGACCTATTCCAATGCTACGACGACAACGGTATCACGCCCATCTACCTCCGGCAATTGGAACCCTTCATCCTCGACAATACTATCCACTATGTCCCACCGCGAATCACCCAACGCTTGGTGGCGTTGCACGAAGCCGATGGTCAGCCAGAATACGTCGAACGCATTATCTGGCACATGGACCCGACCTGTCTCGACCTCAACCAAACCATTCGGTTATGTCAGAAATTCCACTTGTACGACGCCCTCATTTACATCTACACGCGAGCATTGCAAGACTATGTTGCTCCGGTCGTGGAGTTGCTTGGTCTCATTCGACAAATCCAACAGTATCGCCATTCCATCGCGACAAACCCCAACGGAACCCACGGATTCGACGGCGACACTCCAGTAGAGTCGATATTGCTGAATGCATACAAGATCTACCCATACCTTTCGAATGTCCTCTCCGGATTGTCGTACCCCAGCGAAGAGGCTCTACCGGAAGACGAAGCCTTTCAAGCGAAGAAGACGCTGTATACCTTCCTCTTTTTCGGACGTTCAAGCGTTTGGCCTCCAGGGAACGGGGGCAAGCTCGTCCTGACTGCCGATGAAGAAGGGGGTGTGGAGCCTACTTACCCGTATGCACGCCAGCTCCTTAGGTTCGACGCCGAAGCATTCCTTCATTCTCTCGATATCGCCTTCGAGGATGCTTATCTGAACGACGAATCGCAAAGCGTAAACCGCCTTATCATTGTTCGGATTCTGCTCGAAATCCTTTCAAGCAACCAGTTGGCACAGGAAGACGTCACCCTCGTCAATATCTTCATTGCTCGAAATGTTCCCAAATACCCTCAGTTCCTCCAAATCGCCCCCACTGTCCTCCACAACATCCTCACTGGCCTTGCCGAAGATTCGGACCCTCAGACACGGGAAGATCGCCAGCTCGCCGCTGAATATCTTTTGTCTGTGTATAATCCCCACGATATTAGCACCGTCATCTCCTTATTCGAGGAAGCCGGTTTCTATCGAATCCTTCGCTCGTGGTATAAACAGGACCATCGGTGGGCGTTGCTCTTTTGCACATACATCAACGATCAGCAGCTGCTTCCCAATGCGCTCTTCGAAAACGTGCACGAAGTCCTCCGCATGTCCGGCAGACACCACAAAGGCACCCTCCCCAGCGACGTCGCTGAAACGTTGGAACACTCAATACCACAATTGCTCAACGTAAGCATTCAAAATACGGCCATCCTACTTGACTTCCACGCACCCGCATTGCACGAAGCTGCTCTTTCCGTTANTCCCCCATGAATTCCAGCAAAAAGATCATGCTTTGTACACCTATCTGCTCCAGCTCTTCGCGCCACCTCCCAGTGAAGAAGACGATACAGTCATTCCTCGTCGGAAGCGAACGAGCGATAGTCTACCCTCAGCCATGCGGGATGAATTCATCGACCTGCAATCGAGGTTGCACCCCGAGAACCTGGTGCAAGTCTTGAAGGAGATGGACCGCGATTCGTTACAATGGCAGCAGGTCATCGACATTTGCGAACGGAATGAAGCTTGGGATGTGGTGGTTTGGGCGTTCGATTGGCAACAAGAACCGCAGGCTGCCCTGAAGAAGGCTGAGCACTACTACAGGCAGCTCACTCGGCGTATCATCGATTCTCTCAGCAATCACTCAGACACAAGTCATGAAATCAATATCCTCCAGTCCCTTGGCCTTATCGGTCGAGATATATGTTTACAACGATCGCAAGGTCTTCATTCATCGGAGGTTCCTGAGGTTCCTTTGGAGGATTTATGGTTCTCGTTGTTGAGCAGTCAGATTCACTCTGTTCAAACTGTCTCGGCAGTGAGCGACTCGGGAAACCACTTCGATGATATCTTGACCTCTTTGAGGTCCTCGGTGAAAACGACGTTCACCGCCCTCGTTTCCATAACTTCCACTCAAGCTGTTTCCTTCCCTCGCCTATTCAAGCGACTCGTCAACTCCACTCCAACAGCAACCGGAACGCAATATACAGAATTCCGGCTCATACTAGCTGGCATGCTCGAATCGTATCATTCCGACGCGGACATGTTAGTCATTACCAAACACCTTATCGATCGAGATCTTTTCGAAACGATCGCCAAGCACACCACAGAGAAAGGGCGGGGTTGGGCACCGGACACGGGAAGATGCAGTATTTGCAGGAAACCTATTGTCGAAATTGGGGCAGTACGAGCCACAGCGTCTCAATCGGACTCTACGCCACCAACACCTCAGCCACAAATTATTGTTTCACGGACAGGGGCAATCTCTCATAGCAGTTGTCTGACACAGTCGATACCCGGGTAGACCCTTTCCTTGCATAGAGATAGTAGCGTATATGGACATTAATACCGGTGTTATAAGAAGGGACATTGGGGAAGCATCGCTTTTAGCATTATTAACTATGAGGAAAACGTACTAGTCCCCATCATTTGCGTAAACGACTTCTCTGAGCACTTTGAAGTGTGGATTATTCTCGACCTCGACTCCCAGACCGTGAGCGTCCTTCCCGAAAGCCTCCACATCGAGAATCATCTGGGACCTGATTCTTTCTTCGTCTTTGTTTTCATCATTGGCACTTGACGTTCCTGAAAACAAAGAAAACGCCGGTTTCTTCCCCTTTTTTAATCTCTTCAGGGATTCCTCGGTCTTCTTCCACGCCGATAGGTAATTAATGTACCTGGACCGCGGAAAGGAAAAGGAAACAAAGAAAAAATTAATCAGAGATTGTAAGAAAGACAGACGAACGCCACTGGCAGCTAACCTTGTGGTCACCGCATTAAAAATCTCCGTCGCGTACTCTTTGAGGAAACGATCCCGCAGATGTGCACCAGGCCCACCATCCCCGAGTCCGACCGCGAAGAACTGTTTGACAGGACGCAAGACGTTGGGAACAAAGTGACTTGCTTCACTCGGCATCCGCTTATTGGACATCGCACGCAATTGGGCAGGTATGCTCTTCACGGGGGCCAGAGCGTCGCAGCATCGCCTTGTTAAAATGGATATGATCATGATTGAGAGCGTGGGGATGATAGATGTTAATCTGGATAACGAGGCGTCAAGGGCATCTGGAAGTTTCTGGTTATAACGGGAGGCAATGAGGGGTTCGAGGATTCCTGACCTTTGGGAGACGTTTCTTCAGAATCCCCTCCGTCGGGAAGAATGACGCTGATCTCTTGGTCGAAGAGTGTGTGGGTTGTGGAGTCCATCGCCAAGACATCCACAATGGCTGCAGCATATTGTTTAAGAAGAGCGTCATCTGCAGCTACGCTGTCCGGAGAAGGAGCATCGGCATTTGATACCGGGGTCGAGGGACGACCTATTGGTGCTGGTGTAGATGCCTTTCCATACCATTAGTGATACGTCCAACGTTGTTCAGGAATTATAATCACCCTCTGTTCAGTCGAAGTAGACCCAGCGTCGATGGCGTCAAAGCAAGTTGAAAGCCAGGTTCTGTACCGACTTAAGATCTGAGGAAGAGTCAGTTGATTACCACCCAACTTGGACCACTGCGTTACCTGCAATGTAAGCCTCCAGAAGCGCGAGCACAACTCAGGAATGAATATCTGTGCGCTCCAGCACGCAGAAATGGCAATCCAGACAGCAGAAGCTTGACTCGAGGCGAATGGATGGATATCTGGGGAGTAATGTCGGAAAACAATGGCGTATCGTAAAGGAAGTGGAGAGACGAACCTTTAGAGAGAGCAACATCAAGTTTGGATTTCGCAAAGGATTCTTCTAGTTTTCCAGCGATTTCTTTCCATCTAAGTTGGAAATAAACTGGTAGCTGCCAGCGTTTTTCGAAGATGGTGTAGGACTCGTGCGATCGGAAGTGAATTACAGCGTGAAGAGATGGGGCTAGGAGCTCGAGTGATCTAAGGAAGGCTTGCGTCGTCTCGTAATGCTGTCGGAGAGAGGAAAATGAATTCATCAGACAATGAACAGGAGGAAGATACATCCTCATACCTTGCGAAACTCGTCAGGTCTGCCAGCAGCAAACACGATTCCTCCAAGCTCATCTTGGATGGCTCGGGAAAGCTCCTCCCAGACAACGTTTCCAAGGATTGAAAACCCTTTTTCTTCCTCTGAGCTTGAAATGAGGGAGCCTGCCGGGTCTTGGACAGAAGATGTGTGAGAGGACTTGACTCGAATGTTCTCAGCTGCTTCCATGATATAGCAAACGTCGCGTTCGACAAAACGGAGAACGTTGTTGTATAGTCGAGCAAGGGAGTCATTGGACTCATCTAGAAGGTAGGGCTCAAGCCTTTTTGAGCCAGGTATTCCACTTGATGTCGAGTAAGCGGCAGCTTGCTTCGGAACGAATGCGGTAAAGGGTGTATATGGGGTCTGAGGTCCAGCGAAGGTTGCGGAGAGCATCGGCTCTGGCGCATTTGGATGGAAGTGGGGTGTGAGGGACAACGAGGGGAATGGGGNCGCCCCGAGAGCTCCTGGATAGATCGTCTATTGGCACATTTGGCGACGTCTAAAATGGGAAAAGGTCGAAGGACATACCTTTTTCACAAACTTGCGCACAACTTGCCGTCGGATAATGTCTTCTGCATCGCGCCAGAGACCCAACAGATCGTATGTCCGTAGGCATTCCGTGAGATCTGCCACCCACTTGGCCCTCTCCAACTCGGTGCTGCGACTTTCAGGCTTGCCTTCGGTCAAGTGGGTGAGGGTTGTCGAGAGGAGGCTATCTAGGTCAGATGAGAGCGTGGACTGAATTCTGTCTATACGCTGAAGGCCAATCTGGGTGAGATACTGAAGAACCAGAGGGAGATGAGATCCACGTACCCATTGGACACCGTGGATAAAAACACAATTCTCTCCCCTTGCCTTGGATACATGATACAGTAGTTGTGTGTATTCAGCTGCAACACGCGCCAAGTGCTTTGCGCGATTGGCGGGCAGCCTAACGATTAGAGGCGGTCACAAAAAGATCATTTAGCTGAAACTCACTTGTCATCAGCACTGTCATCGTTGTGGGGGCCCAACTTTTGTAGGCTCAGCTCCAGGGAATCAGTTGAGTCATCGTCGGGCATCCCTATCGCCAGCAACTTCTCCAATCTCGCAATTGAGTCGGATATTTTGAGAAGTAGCTGAAGCAAGGCCTAAATGCGACAATTAACAGGTCACTCTTGAATTCATTGGCCATTAGACATACCTTTTCTTCGCGAAGGGTTGCTCTCTTCTTTAGCTTTGCTTGAATATTGCTTTGTATATCGCTTAACTCTTGTTTAGATTCCTATATGCGTCGAGGTCAGGATCGGTCTCGTCCCAGGCGATTGTGACCACTTACGAGGATCTGACTCCGGATACCATTCAATGGTTGTTTCAAACGATCCAAACGAGTACCTTCGTCGCGTAGATCGGTGCTGAGACTGATGAATGCCTCATAGTCGTCGTTGATGAGCTTGACCAGTTCCTCCTTCAATGAGGCCAAGTACTCGCGCAATTCAGAACGGAGGTCGGGAAGAGACGTGTAGGACCGCGACAATAGAAATTCTTCGACATTAAACTCTTCAACATTCAGATATTTGTTGTCGTGAGACAGAGGAATATAAGCAGGTAGGTTGGGCAAGCCGGAATCGCTGTCCTCGCCATCGTCGTCTCTCAACGTTGCTGATCTCGTCTTTTCACGGAGCTCGAGTTCTTCTGCAAGTCGCTCTAGCTCAAATGGGTCGTGAGCATGTTCATTTTTTGGCTGCACAGCGAGGGCCATTACATCGAGGTATGGGACGACGGAGAGATTTGATGACAGCAGAGGTCGCCGTCAGCGCCAGCATCGTCCTGAGATCACAACGCGGGCCGGCGCAAACATTTCGTCACTGCCTTTCTGAGTCCCTCTCAACGTGACTCTCATGTAATTACGCTGACCATCCACAGCGAGGCTTACTTGCAAGCTGGCCCTGCTTATTTTAGAGCGTAATCTCAATTCACCATTCACCTACATGTAACATAATCGATCTCAAGGCCATTTAAAGAACCGACCTGCACAGTTGTCGACATCACATTGACCCCATATTTGCCTAGTGATTCCTCAGCAACATCCCGGCGACAATGGACAATCCCGTAACAGATACCCTCGAAGACCTTCGCCGAGAGAGGGAGATGAACAGGGTATGTGGCTTGCCTTGGTTGAACAACTTGTTCTAATCTGGGCCTTGTCTAGCTTTCAACGAGAATGAATCAGTTCCATACTTACTTCAAATCACAATGTAGGTTCAAGTTTTCGTGACCTAACTTTAACTTGCTCATTTTAGACCCTCTAGTCAATACCTTGTATGAGGCATGTCCCACTGCCTCTCTCCATGACCTCCGTCGTCATGTTCTACTTCCTAGCTAGCGGACGGGACCTTTGAGCGGAGGGGATTGTCCCTGACTGCGTTTCTCCGTTCTGCTCAGGATTTGGTACACCGTAAGTATTTTGTATATTTATAGCAACACTGCTAATCCTGTCTCTAGATTTAACGATGCACCATACCATTGAGGAGACTCATTTGTTTCCTATCCTCGGAAAGAAAATGCCTCAATTTGCGGAGCGAGAGAACGGGGAGCACTTGGAATCACACAAGCAGATCCACGATGGTTTGGAACGTCTGTCTGCGTTGGCTAGTCAATGGCTGTCTCAACCTACAAGCTACTCACCGTCAGAATTCAAAGCGTGTTTAGACGGATTTCGCGGAGTGTTGTTCAAGCACCTTGATGATGAAGTATGTATCACTCAATGGGTTTTTTCCTGTATATGCGGATAATTGACCAAAACCGATTCTCCAAGGTGGCAGATTTACGAGGGGACAATCTCAAAAAGTACTTCACCTACGAAGAGGTCCAACGGTTTCCAATTTGAATTCTCTCCTTTCTCCATATTCGATTGTCGGCATCCCGGCATAGTATACCCTTATGAAATACTACTGCGCAACACGGCCTACGAAAGCCGCCTCCCAGATTATCTATAGGCAAGCGAATCATAAGCTTTGAAAATCGGTAAGGGAGACATAAATAGACCATTAATTCCAGGTTCACCGAGCACCAACCGTCCTCCAGCATTCAAAGCTCCAGTGGAACCTTGACACGGACTCCTTGTGGATAGCTGTCTGGAACTGGTCTGATTCTCTTCCAATGTTGTCGTCATATCGGAACTTCTGAACATTGTTTTGGTAGAACTTTGATGAATAGGAGGGCTCCTTGTGCGCCGTAAATATTCCGCTGATCGAAAAAGAACCTGACATAATTCCACTTCCCTCCTCTCTGCCTCACAACCACCATGAGACTTCAATTCGTTGGCACGGCTGTCACTGTTTTTCTCCTACCTGCCGCTACAAGGGCTGCGACGTACAACCTCATCAAGCAATATGCAGGCTCTACCTTTTTCGATGACTGGAATTTCTATGACCATTGTAAGTGCTGTTAAACTCGCAATACCTCAGCCACCTCTCACCTAGGCTACCGACATAGACGATGATAAAATGAACGGTGATGTCAACTTCGTGTCCGCCTCCGTGGGCGCGTCCGCCAGGCTTGCATATGTCGATTCAAACACCAACCGTGCAATCATCAAGGTTGACAATACCTCAACAGTCCCTTGGAACGAAAAACGAAATGCCGTTAGAATCACGTCCAAAGACAGTTACCCAATTGGTAGCCTTTGGATTGCTGACATATACCACGCTCCCTACGGCGTAAGCCCTTCCTTTTTTACCTTGACGACGATTGGCTGACCTTTATGGGAAGTGCTCGGTTTGGCCTGCCTTGTAGGTTTCATCTCTTAAAGGTGTCTATTCACCAGTGCTGATCAAGGACGCAAAATCAGCTGGTCTTTCGCCCAGGATGCAACATGGCCTGCGGGAGGGTGCGTCATCATTATCATGCAATCCTCGTGCTCTTGACGGAAATACTTTCTCAATCCCACAGAGAAATAGATGTCTTCGAGGGCGTCAATGCCATGCCTACAAGCCAGATGGGCCTGCACACCACTCCTGGATGCGTCCAGAGAAACCCAAATCAGTCAACGACTTTGGTTAACTCGACCGACTGTGCTGGAGATAACAACGCTGGTTGTATGCTCACCAACACTCATCCTTCTTCTTATGGTACCGCTTTCGCCGCAGCACAGGGTGGCGTTTTCATTACTGAGTTTGCCGAGAGCGGAATATCGTAAGGAACTAATCCATTTTGATGTCATGTTCGTTGCTCACTGATATTCAATTTTGCTTTCAGTGTATGGTTCATTGCCCGAAAAGACATTCCTTCGACTCTAACAGGCGCTTCTGCGATTGATACTTCCACACTGGGCACGCCTATGGGAAATTGGCCACAATCTGGATGCGATATCAAGAATTTCTTCCAGCCCCAGAACCTAGTATTTACCGTCACTCTCTGTGGAGGTATGGCTTTCACATCTGCTCCTCGCCCTTTGTGCTCCGCTTACGCAATGGTATCAGATTTTGCTGGCCCGCCTAACATCTTCAATTCAACCTGTACTGGGACCTGCTATCTTGACTATGTCATTAAGGATCCGTCCAACTACGACAATGCCTATTTCGACATTGCATCTGTCAGGGTATTCAGCAGTAATCCCTCCGCCACCACGATTGCTCCAAGCAGCGCTTCCACTAGCTCTCCTTCTCAGAGCAGTCAAACGTCGAATGGATTGAATCTTGCATCTTCTCGAGCCTTCACGTCGACGGTGTTCGGTGCGCTTCTCGGAATTGCGGGACTGGCGTTGTATTAGATGGATATTCGGTTCAAATGATATCTCTCTGTCATCTTGGTAAACCAGAACAGCTTTTCTCAGTTGTTTTAATATGTAGACTACATATATGGACTGATATCCTCGTGTTCCTTTGGTTTGGTCCTTCAAGAGATTAGAGCAATCCAGACGTCATCGTTCCGAGCAACTGCGGTGGTCATGCTGTCACCTTTCAAGGAATAGACTGAACAAGATACTCGGAGATTAGTACAATACATTTGCCAAATGTCTTGAGCTTTCTGCTTAGGGAATTATTCGCCTTTCTTTGTCCTGACAATCAACAGGTCTGCTCCTTTCGTATCTAATCTAACCCTCGGTGAATATGATCGTGAGAAACCGAAGCGGAACCGGTGACGGGCGCTCCGTCGGAACCCTTCTTTGCTGGTGTACCATCTCGAACCGACCTTTCTAGTCTCACCAACAGCAACTCGTGAAAGGCTTTGTACGGCGAATCCGTGAAGCAATGTTCCCTGTCAGGAAAAGTGTCAGATATGGAGATAAGAATCGTGGTGAAAGCTACGACCGACATCCAGCGCCGAGCGACCATTCTCGACTTCAAGCATCCAGTTCTTTCTCGAAAGGAATGATTCTGAACGGAAGGGGGTCCTCGCGACGCCGATAATACAGGAAATTACTGCACAGTATTAATCCTTGGCATTGGCGAAGACTCTCTGGAACGGTGGGTAACCGACTTCTTTATCATGGATCGATTAGACTCAGATCAAGTCCCTGCACATCCCAGGCGGTCAAATCCGCCCACCAATAGGGTCTCTGAAGCGACCCCCGTTTAGCATGACATAGAACTGCGACATTCTGATGTGAAGATATGGAATTTCATCTAAATCAACCTGGGGTTCACACTGAAGTACACAGAGAAGCGGGCATTCTCTCTGTCTCTGGTGCGCCTGTCCATCTTCAATATCTCGGGATGCGTGGAAGCTCGGTTCACGCTTCAGACCGGAGCCGTCTGTTCTTAGAAGACGAATATAACGTACTGAGAACTGGCGTTTCTTAATTCAGGGAATGCACTTAGCCTGTGATTAGTATGGTAAGCGCTTCTCTGTCGATTGTTCAATCAAGGTATTTGACAAGAAAGGTATTGTTCCGATCGCTCCAGTATTCCCTGGCGCCCGAATGGACCCTTTTGCATGCGAATGGTCATCCGCTTCTTGGTCGACGTCAGCGCCCCACTGCCTCACCACCTGGATGCGGGTTTTGGAGTAGGACACCATTCGCAAACCTCAAGTTCATGGCACTGATCAGGCCTCTGCTGGATAAATATTTGGTAGTGACGGACGCCACAATTGACCTGATGCCTCTGCCGGGGCGAGTCAAATGGAAGTGGTCAGGTATCCAAGGGTGCCTTGCCACTCCGAGGACTTTTATTGGTGCGATTCTCATGAGTAAGTCAATAATAATATCTAATGTTCTTGGGCTGACTGGCTGCTAAATTCGAATGCCCATTTCCGATGGCCAGGAGCCTCATTGATCCTGCTTTACTTACCGTAGGGGTATATCTTTCGTGCTCAGTAAGAGATTCAGCCCCATGTGCTTAGCGATTTGTTCGATCGGACATGACAGAGGTAAAAGCACCTGGGACCTGCTGATATAGCTGCTCCATGAGATCCTCCGATGTTGTCTCCCTTCCCCATATCTCATCTAGACAGTCACGCTCGGTCTATTTTGCTCATATGATTGATACGCCAGAGATGTCGTCATCATTTTGAACGTATCCCCAGTCTCGCCCGAGGGTATGGCATGGGGGCGATAGTCTTGCCGAATTTGGCAGCTTGGCCGCTCGCAATGAGGAGACCGCAGCTTACAGACCAGACTAAACAGATCCTTTTTGAAAGATATGAAACGGTTAAAAATTACTTGACAGCTTTCGGTCTCCATTCGTGGACTTTGTATTCTACGGGAAGTGCACGATATGTTGTTTCATGTTTATTTGGCAATGCCTCGATCCATGTTCCTCGCGCTCGACCAGATCTACACCCCAATCATGATTGTCACCTCAAAGGGACGCTAAGTAGGTCCGTTTGATGCGTTAAAAGCCGTTATAACCCTTCTGACTGAAAATCCAAGTTTGCGAAACCCCCAGCTTCTTCCACTCAATATGGGCAACTCGAACTCCTCCCCAGCGGCCTNCCCCCATTCCCCGCCGACATCGGAAAAGGCGATACAACCTATTTCAGCGTCTCTTCACGGGTTGCACATCTTCCTCCTTGTCCACACATAGTGTGGATCCCTGGCCTGAAGATGATCACGAAAAGGCTTTGCTTCGAGCGAGCGCAACCTCAGACTCCACCAAGCTCGCCCAGACACTGATACCGACGCCACCAAGCTCTTCCTTGGCATACTATACAGTGGCTCCTCAAGCATCCAATCAACTCGGAGACGACACAGGATACGCAGACTTCATCAAGGAATACCCAGGTGCGGTGTGCAGGCCAGGTTTTAGATGACATTGGTGTTCAGCTGATCACCACTCCTATAGAATACCGCTTAACATGGATTGTGGATAGCCTCCGAAGAACGGACTTCTCACGTTTGGAGAGAACTGGAGAAACCTATGTCGACTATATGGGCGGCAGCTTGTACCCTGAAAGCCTTGTCAAGCTTCACGCTGAGTTCCTAAACAGTGTCGTTTTGGGAAATACGCATTCAGTCAGTAACAGGTGAAAAAATCCCGCATTTAGTCAGCTTTCATGTGCTGAGTCGCCTTTCAAGCTCCAAGCTAGCGTTAGACTGCGCAAATGAGGCTCGATCGGCCGTTCTATCCTTCTTCCAGGCGCCTCCGGATTATACAGTCGTGTTCACCGCCAACGCTACGGCATCCCTAAAACTTATTGGGGAATCGTATCCTTTTGGAGGCGGGAGTACATACGTCCTCGCGGCTGACTCGCATAATAGCGTACGTAAAGGTCTTGAACAATCCCCGCCCTTCCCCAACTTTTAAACTACTCTTTTTAGGTCAACGGCATAAGGGAATTTGCGACTTATAGGGGTGCACAATACGCATACATACCTTCAACTTCCACAGGCGGTTTTGATCTAGCTGTGGGTAAAGTACGTTTCTCCCGTTTTCAATGCTTCCCTTCTAGAACTGAGAACTGACGCTGGCGTAGAACTTGCTTCTTCGGCATCGCCCCAGAAACAAAGATTTGGCGCCATGCCTTTTCGCATTGACGGCGCAATCTAACATAACTAATTCGAAAACGCCTCTTGGAATGGCAGACTATGCGTCCTCTCTCGGATACCATGTCCTTCTAGACGCAGCAGCTCTCGTACCCGCATCATCGTTCTCTTTAGCGGAACATCCGGTCGACGCGGTGGCTATTTCTTTTTACAAGATGTTTGGGTTTCCTACCGGTGTTGGAGCGCTGATTGTGAAGAAGTCATTCCTTGCCGAGCTTAAACGCCCTTGGTTTGCAGGTGGTACTGTTGATGTTGTCCAAGTACCCGGAAATATTGTGACACGAGCTACTGATATCCACGAGCAATTTGAGGTATGGCTTGTTTCTCTTGGTCCCTTCACATCTCAATGACATTTGTCTATCATGGTTATTCTAGGATGGTACTATCAATTACCTCACCCTACCTGCTATCACGGATGGCCTCCGGTTTCTCTCAGCGTATTTACCTTTCTTGCCACTACGACTTTCCTGCCTTTTGCGTTATCTCATTCAATCGCTACTCCGACTTCGCCACGATGTCAATGGAAAACCTGTCGTCCAAATTCTATCTAAAAGGCCTGGCCGCCGGCTGAGGTCAGTTGGGCAACAATCTGACGTGGGGTCCTTGGTGTCACTCTTGTTCTTGGACGTGAGTATTCCGCTTTACAGCTTCTCCAGTAGGTTGTCACTCACGAGGGCACCCTTTCTATAGCCGTCAGGGAAAATGATACCGAACTCCTTCATTGAACATGCGGCGTTAAGAAGAAATATCTCTTTGCGGACCGGTTGTGTATGCAATCCAGGAGGCGCAGCCGCCATGCTCAATATTTCTGACCACATGAACCGTCTTTGCCCGGGAGTCACGCTCCACGAGTTCGAACAGCAGATCGGGCGGGAACTTGGTGTTGTCAGGATCAGTCTTGGCCTGGCGAGCAATTTCCAGGACATTCACAGGGTCATCCAACTTGCTTCTCTTATCGCCAACTCACAGACCAGGGAAGCCATGATCGCAGAATGGCTGCAGTCGACCTCCCGAGGGAGCTCGTGTGTCATGGAATGATTTGTACATGTATAGAGAACCGATTGTCGCATCTCGCCTTGTATTTTGAATCCGATTGTTTTCACCACAGCCATATCTTTCTGTTATTTCATACTCTGCATTGTATTATGTAGTTGTCTGGATTTCTCTAATTCGCACTTAGGTTGATCGTTCACACTCTTCACCCCTACCCGCTGGGCGGTGTTGTCTCGGTCTCGTGAATTGGCATTGAATGTCCATTGAAGGAATGAGCCAATTGGGGTTGTTCTTCTGTGTTAGTCCTATTGAAGCCAACCCATTTCTGAGCATTCAGGGATCGGGTCTGCATGACCAGACCAGGAATGCTCTCTTTAGAATCCCCGTTAACGTACAGATCCCTAGCCTATCTGGGTTATAGGTGTATTGGGCTAAATATCCTAGGTTGTACAGCAGTCTCAGTGCGAATTTGTCAGTTGTCAAAGTCCCAAAAGAGAATGAAGTGGGCGGGAGAAAAGGGAATATGGGACCGATGATGGCGCAAGCGACAGAGGCGAGGCCCAGCCAATCACTCGTCTTCGTCGTCGTCATCTTCGTCATCGTCCTCTTCGTCCTCCGACACTTCCAGCCCAGCCTTCCGCATCCGCTCTTTGTCCTTCTTGCGTTTGTTCGTAGTCTCGTCTAGAAGTACAAGCAAGTCCTCTTGTTCCTTTTCGACCTCCTTGCGCTTGTCCTCTGATGCCTGTACCTGAGATGAAAGCTTTTGTAACTGGGCCTTCAAATCAGCGATCTGACAAAGGGAGTTAAGATATCAGCATCCTTTCAAAGTCGACAAAACAAACCATACCTCTTGGGATTGTGAGGTGGTTGCATCCTTGAGTTTTTTCTGTAGGACATCCATCTCTTCTGACTGTTGACGTATCACATCTCGCAGGGATTCGATAAGCATAGCCGACTCGGCGCTTGGACCTAGACCATTGAGCCTGTCAGTCGATCATTCAATCCACAACCTATGGAAACCAACGTACCAGAAGAGTTAGACGATGTTTGATCTGGCTCGGTTGAGAATGCGCGCTGAGTGGCGTCTACGGGTGCGTCGTGAATTGATGATGAAATGAGTTCTCCAGAGGCGAGCAACGTACAATAATTTGACTTCCAGAAGTCTACAAAGGCCCAATCGAACCAAATCTCAGCCTCTTCCCGACTCGCAGTATTGGTCGATGCTGATATGACCGGCGCTGGATACGTTAGGACAATATTGTCAGGCCCGATGGCTCTAAAGCGGTCGTCCTCTCGGAATCGGGTCATCTGCCCAATGAGGTTGTCAACGCCCAGACGTCCGAGGATGGGGTGAACCGTTCGTCTGCAAAAGTGGTTTCATTAAGCTTTTCATCGTGCCTAGATCCTTTCATTTGCGCACCTCGTGATCTCACCCGCCTCCCGATTATATTCATAGCAGATTCCAAGCAAGAATGCGCACAATCCAGGAACCAAAGTATCAACTTCGGAGGTTTGATTGATAGCCTCTACGAGCTGCCAATGTCAAGTCAAGTCAACATACGGAACTGACAGAGACGACAGAACCTACTCACAACACTCAGACCACCTGCTTCAAGGAAATCCCGAACAGATCTAGGATCTTCCCAGAGCCATTGGGAGAGGAGAGCCAGGTAACTAATTACCAGCCTATCCCATTCACGTATCTCCCTATCGGAGGTGTCTGCACGTGACCGAGACAACAACGCAAGGGATAGGTTTTCGCTAAGGATCTGCAAAAGACTCTGGGGAGGGTCCTTTTCAATATCTTCCTCTGCGGGGGCCGCAGGGGGTGCACCATCTGCTGGAACGAAGAACGCGCCCTCGGTGGCAGCATGCGAAAGTTCAGGCTTGATCAAGCGAGCTGCCGCCTTACAGCGTGGAGAACGTCGCAATAGATGAGAAAATAGCATCGTTGCTAATTGCGTTGAAGTGACATTGGCAGGATCAAGGGCGCCGGAGGAGGCCAAGGGGAGCGTAAGGGCGTGTAAAAGCGGCGTGATGTGCTTTGTTGTCTCTGTGGCTGAAATGAGCAGGGACGAAGGTGGGAGACAACAAGAGACTCACCACTGCCTTCTGGAGGAACCATGGCCTGAACAATGGCAAGACGGAGTTCTTCTTTCCGAACGAAGTTCTATTGAAGAACATATGAGAACAAAATACGAAAACAGTCAAGATCAACATACCTCAAAGACTGCAGCTGCCGATGTTCTTAACTCCAAACCTTCCTTAGAGCGTTTAGCACCATCCTGTCCGTTATATTCACCGTGGATAGTGAGCTCTACGAGTGCGTCAAGAGCAGAAGCAGGCTCTAGACGGTCCCATTCTTCTCCGTTGGTCTCTGGAACTGGCATATAAGGTGTCACCGTAATGTCTGATAAGGAGAAGTTAATGTTTGGCGGCAGAAGACGAAGGGCCTGAACATGATTAAAGGAAGTTTCGCTTGAAGGCATATCTGACTTACTTGGACCTTCAGTGGCGTTGGGAAGTTGGATGCCAACGCTATTTCGATGAAGCATCGAATAAATGCAGGGACTTCTGGGGATGTATTTTAATCTCAAGTCGCTGATATCCATGAGACCACATACGAGTATTCGATCCCTTGGATCCTACGAATATACCCATGATACCAACGATGAGGGAAGTGTTCAACGTCTTCTGCTCATCCCAGAATTGTAGTGCGAATTCTTGAGGCGCCTGATCAGTCATCCTGATGTTCGGAGGGAATTGAAGCAATTGGGACACAATAGGGAACAATGGCGTTTCTCGGAAATAGCTCTGGAGCAACCATAAGAAAACCATCGCACTTTTCTTGATCTATACTCACTTGATTAGATGAGTTGAAGCGAAGGAGAGCATCGACGCAAGTCAGAGCTCCCCTGGTGACCAATCCTCCGTCGATTCCGCCTTCCTGGGTGACGATACCAAAAAGTTTCTCAAATGCGCCCTCAAAAGTCAAGACCTTTTGGATCTCAACACTCTGAGAGATCAAGGTTTGCACCATAGTAATAGCCTCTATATTCCAATACCGTTATTCAAGAAACGTATTCATAGATTGAGGGCATACCATTGCGAATTATCTCCCGTTTGTCGTCAAGGACTGCGATGATACTCCCAGGGCCAGCTGGTGCAGTCAGGAAATAGCTTTGGACGGCTTGTCGCCGATTGAGAAGCAAGGTGGATAGCAGTTGGAGTGAGGAGTATCGAGTGTAGAAGTTGGAATCTTTCACAAGCGCGAATAGGGTGTGTACCGATTTCTCGTTGGCTAAAAGTGCGTCGCTATGCTTAAAACCTAGCGCCTTGCCGTTGGGCGTCGAATCTTCTGCGTCGCACAGAGCATGCAGTGTCTCCAAGACCGCCTTTCCAATATCCGCATCGACCTCTGCATCGTTGGCTAGAACTTCGATGAGACCTGGTAGAGCCTTTTCCCCAACATCCTCTTTACAATCTCTTGAGAGACCCTTGAGAGCTAGGACAGCCGCCCTTCGATCAGGAAGAAGTGTTGCTGGCGATAGCCTGTCGACCAGCCTAGAGATCGTGTCCGCTGGCGTTTGGACCTGGCCAGTTGGCCCTCGAAGGGCGACATAGGTCTGAGAGAAAAACTCCATGTAGATGAGGGTTGAATATAATCTCAAGCGCGTGCTGTAGAGGCTGATAGTGGCCGCGAAATGCCACGTGGGTTGACGGTCACACTCGCTGATTCGGCGCGTCGCGTGGAAGTGGAAAATGAGATGATAGTGAGACATACTCTCTTCGTACCGCCATGGCCTATCGGTTCTCGGAATCTCAGCTGCAAGCTGCTCACGATCTTTTGCTTCTTGGAAATTCTCGCAACGCCCCTGGAACAGCTGCCCTACCTCCCAGTGATGTCTCTGATCCTACACTGAATCCTCAGACCGGACCAACAACATACACTCGCCTGAAAGGTCCTTTGAGCCCAGTCATACGAGCCCGCAAGCTCCAAACTGACGGTATACAGACAGCGAAAGATATCACCCTTGCTTATCCAGTGAAAGGAGCGCATACAATCAGTCTGCACATCAGCTCCTCGTCCAACAGCAGGTGCTTGCCAACTCTATGTTCCGAAAATTAGTGCATTGCTCTACCCGCGATACTTACGACGATCTTTTGGGAACGCTTCGTAGGGACACACCAACTCTGGCGCACCTAATCATAGGAAATATGCCGCAAATAACGATTATGATGGAGGGATCGTGTCTCCTGTGCCCCTCTATCACAATGCACGCAGGTATAAAATCTTGCTCGCTGACTCCTCCCAGAACGGTGCGGTTGCTTCTGGAAACTACGTGGTCATATGCCTCATGCACGTTAACTATAGGCGACTCTGATGGTAGGGCACAGGATCTTACTGAGGTTGAAATCGACTCGCCGGTCACTGCAGTCTCAAAGGCGACTGCACCAGTTATCAGACCGATATCACCTGCGACTCTAATTGCGCTGACGGAGCCTTTTCTCATGGACTGGTGCTTTCAGCTGGACTCCGAACCTCAAGAAGCTCTCACGGAAGGAAATCTGGGATTGAACGAGCATGAGAATGCTGATGGTACATATGCTACAAACAAGAATAACTGGGGATACTAGCACGAAATAATCTGTCTGCTCTACTGATACTTCTGGTAAACGGACTTGGTTACTACAGCGCTGGCAATGTAACCCCTTGTATTTGTTCTGGCCGAGATGTCACGCCGCCAACCAGTCTGATGCTGGCTCTTCAAGCCCCCCATTCAGCCCGAATTCTCTGCATATGACATCCTTAAGCGACCCCAGCCTGATGCGATTCCAGGGTAGCAGCAAGTTGCGAGCCTCTTCCCGTGCCCTGGCCAGTTGCGTCGTAATCTCCAGGCCTAGGATAGTCGTATCCTCGATAGCTGGGAACCTATCTTGCTCTACCAAGGTAACAAGAGCATCGAAAACCCACTCTTTTTTGATGTGATGTCGGTGCATAATTTCGATTTTCTTTACCGGCTTGAGGGGGAACGACGCAAGCTTTTGGATGGCCAAGTTGCAGATATCTCTGAACTTCCACCTGTCTGCCAGTTTGAGGATCGCCTCCCAGTCTTTACTGGTCTTTGCCTGGCATTTGCCATGATCGCTGTGACCAACTTCATTAGAGGTACCATTCTTGTAAAGAGAGATAGGACGTACAGAGGGTATAGTATCCAAAGCAGACGCTCAAAGTCGTTGACCTCGACGTCTTTAAGCTTCCATATGCGCGCTTCAGCGTTTGTGGGCCGCTGAGCCTTCTCATCCTCGAAGTCCTTTACAGTGGTCCCATTCTCTTTCGCAACGATCTTGAAAAATTCGGAATGGGTCCAAAACTTGATATCAGATATCTTGAAATATGTCTCTCTAACCTGGCCAGGAGTTAACAAAGCCCTACCGTGGCTACCAGCACTCTGCGCACCTGAATGGTCAGATTACCCCATTCCGAGTAGTAGTCCGGATGTCGATTATCAAAGGGTACTTCGGGTGTCATCGTGTATGAAGGTGGTCTGGGTGTGTTACTATCTTCGCTCTCGATTCCGACCATAGTCAGGGACCGACAGAGAAGAAGGTCAACAAGCAAGAAGCGCTCGGGGTTCCCCCCGCAGACCCCTCTTTAAATCCAGCAAAACTGTGCCCACATAAAGCCAAATAACGGCAAGCAGCGTCTCAAGTCGGCCTCGGCCTAGTCGCCTCCTGGACTGGTACCTTTTTGGCAGTACTTTCGACTTGAGCTTCAAACCCCCAGACGCAGAAGGAAACTTGGAACTAAACCAGCCTGGCTATACTGATGCTACGCGTATACTACAAACAAGGATGACTGAGGCTGGGGATACTAAAGCGGGAAATGTTGTGTCTGCGCGACCAGTAGACTTGTCCTCAGGGCTGGTTTCATAAAAAGGCTTGGTCGATCTTGGACGCTACTGCAATATACTGCCTACGCAGTTCTCTCACCCCGTACTAGCCCTCAGGATTTTCCTGATCGGGTCGAGAGGAACGAGGCACTGGCAACTTGAAGCTCTTGGACGGCCAAATTGCAGACACCTTTGAATTTCCATCGGGCTAATTTTAAGGGTCGCTTCCCAGTCTTTAATGGTCCCTGCCTGATATGTGCCGCGATCGCCGTGATCAACTTTACAAGTCGACTAGTTGCTACCATTCTCGAAAGTAGAGACAAGACGTACAGAGGGCACAGTATCCAGAATACAGACTCAAAATCCTTGACTGTGATACCTTGAATCTCCATACGCGCCTTTGAGTCTTGACATGGACAAGTGTGGTCCCGTTTGCTCCCGTAACGATCTCGAAAAACTTCAACTTAGTCGGATGTTCTGAAGTACGTCTCTCAAGTCTGCTTTTCATTATAGCTTATATTGGTGCACATCAGGGCATGAAGGTGGCTCGTACTCTTGGAATAGCGATGGGAGTCTCAGAACTCAAGCTCTTGGAAAAGGTTCCAACCTTGTTATGCGTACCCCACCTCTCCAGAGGGGGAGGAAAGGGCTTGCATCAGGCTCACAGGTAGATCCTGAAGCTACTTATCGCAGGAGGTGTTCGCGTCCCGGCCTAAGACGAATATCGCACTCGAATGGCCGAGGTTTGCTTCATGCGCAAACGCGTACCCAGAATACTATGTTATCGGCTGTCGAAAGGTGAGAAGTCGTATGGAGCTTACCTGACGGCTGGATTCCTCAGCTCAAGCTTCAACGGAACCACGTTCCCATCCTTGTCCTTCGGGGCGGTGATATTATAGGTTGCGAGGAGCGATGCAGTCATCAAGAACAAAGCATCGTTACTGAAGTGTCGTCCAGGGCAGATACTGTTGTCGATTCGTCTTTAGCTTCAAGGTCATATGGAAAAGGTAAAACACGAGGTTGACTTACCGACGCCCATATCCGAAAGCTGCAATCTCGGGATCTGGAGCCGATGGGTCGATTTTCCCGTCCTTGAGGTAGCGTTCGGGAACGAACTCGAAAGGTCGGTCGAAAATATCGGGATCGTGCATTATGGCCCTGTTGAGACGTCAGTTTGGGAGCATTAACATCAAAGGACCAAGGTTTTCAAATCGCTTACCAGTTATTTTGAAATATGAGAGTTCCCTTCGGAATAAAGTAACCATCATACTCGTCGTCTTGTATATTAGCGTGGGCGACACCTGGATACAGTCACGGTGGGCGTCAGTACCGATGAAGCATCGACTACAAATTGACAATATCACTCACCAAGAGGAACCACAGAGTGCCATCGACCAACTTCTTTGACAATTGCATGGACGTACGGTAGGTCCGGGCGATCTGACACGAGTGGCAGCCGGTCTGAGCCAATAACCTCGTCGATCTGTGCCTGGGCCTTTGTCTGCACCTCTAGATAGCTTGCGAGGATGTATACGAGAGCCATCGCCGAGCTGACAGTGGTCTCCGCCCCAGCTATGGATCGGTGTGAACGTCACTTCGTAAAGCGAGTGTTAGGATGTGAATCGCTTACCCATGTACGCTACAGCACATACATTACGCGCTACTGCCTCCAGATCCGCTCGGTTGGGGTCGTCTGCTTCGGGCAAACGGTCGATAAGGCCAGACGCCATGCTGGGATAGTTGCCCTTCCTCCCATTCTCCTAGTATGCTATAAGAGATCTGGACAGAAGTAGAGTGCTCAGTACTCACTACATCACGTTTGGCATCCTCGAATGGCGGATACCGCGTTTTGAAGTTCAGCTGAGCCATTTCCTTGAATTGCTTCTGGAACCCGGCACCCGGAAACCAGGACGGAACATATTGTAGGATGGGAAAGTAGTTCACAAGAAATCTGCCTGGGACCAATGCCTCAGTGAGTTCTAGAATGAGTTTCTCGGCATTGTGGATAAGCGACTCGTTCTGTCCGATGTCGTCAAACCCGTAAGCCGTACGCATGATCGTTGTTCCAAAGAGGCTAAATTTGTGGTAAGAAAGTCATCCGACGTATCAAGAGAGGCTCAGATATTTAACTTACAATTGTAAACTGGTGAAGATTTGATCGGGGTTCGACCTGATCTTTTGTAGGAACAACTTTGTCTCTTCGTTCATTACTGGATGGTACTTTTGCACAGCATTGTTGTTGAGATACTGGTGGAAGGCTCGGCGATTTTGTCTCCACGCCACACCGTAGGGCATTGCGACGAAGCTCCAGCTGAAATCCATCCTGTGGGTCGAGAACATAAATGTATTGGCACGCCAGAAGTAGGATAGCGAAGAGAAAAGGAAGCTACTCACAGATCTAGCATAGGCCACACCGGACGATCTGAATAGTTCACAGCCCTGTTGTCCAGCAAATCGTTGGTGCGGCGACGAGAACCGAGGATTAGCATTCCTTGTCCAAGCGCATTCAAGTAGATTATGTCGCCTGAGGAAGGTATTACGCATGCTGAATCCTGGAGCAGAAAGAGAGATTTACCATATTCTTTGCAGAGCTTATCGTATCCTTCCCAAGGAACGGTTTGCGGAAGGTCGAATATGTTGCCAAGCAAGGGTAAACCCTTGGGACCAGGTGGAAGCGGAAGCCGGCGCGGGTTTCGCCTTCTGCGGGCAACAATTGCTTTCACAAGTAGGAAGGAACTCAGTCCAATGAGCGGGACAATGAGGGTGCGGTTCAGCATGCTGAGAGAATGAGAGAACGCGAGAGGAGGCAGTTCCAATCCTCAGATTCCCTGAAGTCTGGCCCTTGGGCTTTTATCCGCCGCCTGATAAGAATCCTCCATGCGTGGGCTGGTGTGGGGTCTTCAAGTTCTTGACATACCCCAATTCGACAAAGAAACAAGCGTCAATGACCAAAACTGGAAGTAGAATGTCAATGAGAAGATCATATGGGCAATCCCAGAATACTGGGACCGACCTTGATCTCACCAATCATCCCTTCGAAGATTGTAATGACCCACACTCAAGCCTTGACACTATGTCACCGCAACGTAACGATTTCTGTGGCTCATAGAGCGTGTATAACGTGAAATCTTTCAATTCAGTGGAAGATAAGAGGTGATAACAATGAGAAGCAAACGCCACACCAGGAAACGGCGGGCGTGGCCATGAAGGTAGAGCACATTGAGCATTCTTAACCGCTGTTAAAAGGCGTTTCCGAAAGCTAGTTCGCTCCAAGCCGTTCACGCCCGGGCCTCAAAGTAATTCGGCACTTGAAGGGGCGTGCTTGCTAGACGCACAGTGTCAAACGTCCATTCAGCTACTATCGGTCGGGCAAATTTACGACACTTTACGCGATTAAAGCATCCTGCAGCTGGAGCTTCGTTGGGACAATCCCCTCCGCCTCATCCTTCGGGACAGTCGTTAGCCTTAGGAACCAGGACAAGGACTCGCTGGCCAGGCGCTTTCAAATGAATCATGTCACACAGGAAGGGAGGCGTCAACAGGAACAATAGTAGACTGAGTCGATTTACGGAAATTTTCACAAGCCTTGCCTCACTCTTCCCATGCAACTTGTTCAGTTGCTACTATTATCGAAAAGAGAATCAGGACGTACAGAGGGTGCAGTATCCAATTCGAACGTTCAAAGGACTTGATCTCAATTTCTCAAAGTCACCATGCGCCCTTGAGTGCTGGCCAGTGTGATCCCTCTTCCGTAACGATTCTGAAAAACCTAGGAATAGGTCCAAAACTTGAAGTTAGACGTTTGGAGTGCGTCTCTCCAATCTGCTTTGATTCATAACTTAAGATTATGTATTTACATCATAGCACGGAGATGGGTCATACCCATGGGATAGCGATGGGAGTCTCGAACTCTTGGAAAAGGTTTCAACACTGTGATGCGTACCCCTCTGCTCCACAGGATCGGGCCTGGAAGGAGCTCGCATCAGGCCCACAGGTAGGTCTTCGAAACATTCCTTATTGCAGGAGGTGTTCGCGTCCCGACCTAAGACGAATATCGCACTTGAACAGTTGAGGTTTGCTTCATGCGCAAACGCGTGCACAAAATACTATGTTATCGGCTGTCGAGAGGTGAGAAGTTGGATAGAGCCCACCTGATGGATGGATTCCTCTGCTCAAGCTTCAACGGAACCACATTCCCTTCCTTGTCCTTCGGGGCGGTAATGTTATAGGTTGCGAGGAGCGATGCAGCCATCAAGAACAAAGCATCGTTACTGAAGTGTCGCCCAGGGCAGATACTGTTGTTAATTCGTCTTTAGCTTGGAGGTCATATAGAAAAGGTAGGACACGAGGTTGACTTACCGACGCCCATGTCCAAAAGCTGCAATATCGGGATCTGGAACCGATGGGTCGATTTTCCCGTCCTTGAGGTACCGTTCGGGAATGAACTCGAAAGGTCGGTCGAAAATATTGGGATCGTGCGTGATAGCCCTTTTGAGACGTCAGTTTGGGATCATCAACATTCAAATATTCAAAGACCGAGGGTTTCAAATCGCTTACCAGTTATTTTGAAATATGAGAGTTCCCTTCGGAATAAAGTAACCATCATACTCGTCGTCTTTCATATTAGCGTGGGCTACACCTGGGTACAGTGGTGGGCGTCAGTGACGATGAAGCATCGACTACGAGTTGACAACGCCACTCACCAAGAGGAACCACTGAGTGCCACCGACCAACTTCTTTGACAATTGCATGGACGTACGGTAGGTCCTGGCGATCTGACACGAGTGGCAATCGGTCTGAGCCAACGACCTTGTCAATCTCTGCCTGAGCCTTCGTCTGGACCTCTAGATAGCTTGCGAGGATGTATACAAGAGCGATTGCCGAGCTGACAGTGGTCTCCGCCCCAGCTACGGATCGGTGTAAACATCACTTCATAAAACGAGCGTCAAGATATGAATCACTTACCCATGTATGCTACAGCACACACACGGCTTGCTGTTGCCTCCAGCCCCGCTCGGTTGGGGTCGCCTGCTTCGGGTAGACGGTCGATAAGGCCAAATGCCATGCTAGGGTGGTTACCCTTCTTCCCATCCTCCTAATACACTATAAGAGCTCCGAAAAAAAAGAGTAGATCGCTTAATACTCACTACATCACGTTTGGCCTCCTCGAATGGAGGACACCGCGTTTTAACGTTCAGCTCAGCCAGTTCTTTGAAATGCTTCTGAAACCCGGCACCAGGAAACCATGACGGAACATATCGTAGGATGGGAAGGTAGTTCACAAGAAATCTGCCTGGGACCAATGCCTTAGCGAGTTCCGTAATGAGTTTCTCGGCATTGTGGATGAGCGACTCGTTTTGTCCGATGTCGTCAAAGCCATAAGCCGTACGCATGATTGCGGTTCCAAAAAGCCTAAATTCGTAGGTAAGAAAGCCATCTACAGATCAAGAGCCCCAGAAGTTTAGCCTACACTTGTAAATCGGTGAAGAGTTGATCGGGGTTCGACCTGACTTTTTGTAGAAACAGCTTTGTCTCTTCGTTCATTATTGGATGGTACTTTCGCACAGCATTATTGTTGAGGTACTGATGAAAGGCCCGGCGATGTTGTCTCCACGCCGCACCGTAGGGCATTGAAACAAAGGTCCAGTCGAAATCCATCCTGTAAGTCGAAAACATAAATGCATGGGCAGGCTAAAGATAGCAGAGAGAAGAGAGAGCTACTCACATCTTCACCATAGGAAGGACTACACGATCTGAATAGTTTGCAGCCCTGTTGTCCAGCAAATCGACAACACGGCGACGTGAACCGAGCACTAGTATTCCTTGTCCAAACGCCTTCAAATAGATCATGTCGCCTAGGGAAGGTGTTACATATGCAGAACCCTGGAGCAGAGATATTTACCATATTCTTTGCAGAGCTTATCGTATCCTTCCCAAGGAACGGTTTGTGGAAGGTCGAGTATATTGCCAAGTAAGGGTAGACCCTTGGGACCAGGTGGAAGCGGAAGTCGGCGCGGATTTCGCCTTCTGCGGGCAACAATTGCTTTCACAAGTAGGAAGGAACTCAGTCCAATAAGCGGGACTATGAGGGTGCGGTTCAACATGCTGAGAATGAGAGCACGCGAGAGGAGGCAGTTCCAATCCTCCGATATATAAATGAAGTCTGGCCCTCGGGTTTTTATCCACCGCCTGACAGGAGTCGCCCAAACGTGGGCTGATGTACGTCTACCTCAAGTTCTTGACACAGCCCAATCTGAAGAAGAAAAAGGCGTTCGGCGACCAAAACTGAAAGTAAACTGTCAATGAGAAGATCATATGGACAATCCCAGAATACTGGGACCGACGTTGATCTCACCATTTTTCCCTTTGAGGGGTGTGTGGACCCACCTCGGCCATGTCGCTGCAACGCGACGGTTTCTGTGGTTCATACAGTGAAACCTTCGATTCAGTAGTAGATAAGAGGCGATCAGTGAGAAGCAAACGCTGCGCCAGCAAAAAGTAGGCGGTCATGGAGTAGAGCGCATTGAACATTCTTAACCCTTGTCAAAGGCATTTGAGAGGCCGTTCGCGCGGCCCGGCCTTAAAGTAGGGCGCGGGTTTGCTAGACGCACGAGTGTCAAACGGCCATTCAGCCACCATCTATCGACAAAGTCAAGACGCCTTACTACATGACTCAAGGACCCTGCGACTGGAGCTTCATTGGGACCAAGGCTCTCCCTTGTCCGTCGGGACTATGAGAGCATCAGTTGCGAAGATGGACGCTGCCCATAAGCAACAGTGCGTCGTTGCTGAAATAGCGCCCGTGACAGATTCTGGAGTGGGAATCCTGTAAATCCCGGTCTCCAACGAATATGAAGGCGTGCCGAAGGCCGCGCCCAAAGCAGTGGCTTCGGCGTCTAGGATAGATAGGTCTATCTGCCTGTCTTTGAGGTCCCGTTCAGTGACTATCTCGAAGGGCCTGTCGAGAACATTTGGGTTGTGCATCATGTCCTTATGGTCATCGTCACTTTGCTATTGGTAACAATTGAAAGCATAGCCATTGGTGCTCACCGATTATTTTGAAGGTCCCTTTAGGAATGAAAAGGCCATTTTACCCGTCAGGGTCAAAGTTGGGGTGGGATATGCATACAAATCATGATCCAACGGAGTGAATAAATAATTCGACCAAGGGGAAACGGACCCCTCTGATAACTCCAGGAGGAGCAACGGTGAATCTTCTACCAACGTCCTTGACTATAGCATGGTCGTAGGGCAAATCCTGAATGAGTAGCTGGCAACCGATCCAGACAGCAGAGTCGATTTCCGCTTGACCCTTGCTTTGTAGCTCCGGATAGCTAGCAAGTACGTATAGAAGTGCCAAACCAAGGTTAGCAGTGGTCGGCGCCCGGCTGTGAAAGTCCTTAGTACAGACATAAAATCTCGTTCCGCGTTCCGACACAGAGAACACCACCTACGCTATGCCGTACACGTTCCGTGCTATACTCCTCGGCGCGGTTTACGTCACTGTCTTCTAGCAGGTTTTCGATAAGGTCCGCATTCCATTCACCTGGGTAGTGTCTCGCGAGGCCAAGGGCGAGAGAAATATACGGGAGTCATGTTCCGCCTTTTCAAGATGGCGGATAACAGAGGTCTTGGAGCTGATCCGAGCTAGATTCTCTCGAATCCGGCGCCAGGAAACCAAGGGGTAGATGTCTGAGGAAAGGGAAAACATTCACGAGAAACCGGCCTAAGAAAAACCCAACATCAGGCTCCGTTTCGCCGAACAACATACAGCCAAATAACGTCAATTAGCGGCAACTACTAGTCTCCAAATGCCAAGTCGCTACTACGCCAGAGAATGTCTCACCCAAGCCGAGCTCGCATGACCCATGGGAGAGTTTCTGTGCCTTCGTCAAGTGGACATTCCATAGAAGCTAAAATACAGAGTTCCTGGATTACAATTTGCGGTGCGTAAATATATATATCATGCTAAGGGGGTAAGAAAGCTATGACAGTTGGGTAAATAACATTCGTAAAGAGCTATGCATCCATTTCGTGAGGTATCGTAGCGCCAGCGCTCTTCAAGTTTCCATTCCATTAAGAGAAAAAAATCCTTCAAGGTAAAGTCTGAGTTCCTTGACCGAGGACCCCCGAACAAGACTTTCTACCACGTCTTTCGGGCACCCGCTGACCCCATATTCCGGGCTCTCCTCGGGGACGGTAAGTCGAAGCTCTGCCAAGGAAGGAAGTTCGAGCCTCTCGAGGATTATGCCCATGGCGCTGCCAGTCAGGCCTATAACCTCAATTGTGCGCAATCTTTCCATCCGTAGTGGGGATCCAAACGGTGGGTTATCGTTGGCCCGCAAAATATGGAGGCGAGTATGCTCGAGGTTTGGACACCGCCGCAAAACCGCCAGATGGGAATCAGCATCTGCCCAACAACGGGATGATAGATGGGTGAGCTGGCTCCAAGGAAGAGAAAGCGGGGTGGGGTCCAAGGGTGCCGTGAGCAGAGATATTGTCCTGAGGTTGGGTGCAGAGGCGCTGGTAATATGTAGGTGCCTGATAGCGCAATTGGAACTAAATTCGAGGGAGTGAAGAAGAGGGATGGATGATGTTAGAATGATATGCAAGAGGAAACTATCGGCGACGTTCAAGCGAAGGCGTTGCCATCGCTCCGAACACCCAAGTAGTATTTGAAGGAAAGCGAGTTCGTTGTGGGAGGGTTTTCGATCGGACGAGCCGTGAGGGAGAGATATATCTATGGAGAGTGGTAGAGAGCCCGATCGCTGGAGCCATTCTTGTAGAAAGCGATAGTTAGGGCGTTTCCTCCAATTGCATGATATTGCCAATGAGTTCCAAAGGCTCGGGGTGGACAACGCAATGGTCCTCCAAAACCGAGAAACTCTGCATAGTACTAGAGGTGTGCTGTTGGGATGAGGACATATGTATTCCCCATCATTTGGTAGACAGAAACCAAAGATGGTGGACCATATTTCCGGGGGAAGGTGATACTGAGGGGATATAGATGCCCTCAGCCTGGCTAGCTCGCTTGTGACCGCCTCCCTCTTCGACTTGACGCGGTTTAGAAGGTGCTTTAACCGGGACATCTCTACGCCAAAGGCCTCAATGTTGTTGGCGAGGGCCGCTTTGAACATTACCCTCGGTTGAACAACGGCGAATCGCGCCTTCCGGAGAAGTGATGATGCTCGCGTTGGGAGCTTTGGATTCCGTGGTTGCATGAGGGCTTCAAGGGACTTGTGGAGATCAGCCCCTTCTTTGTCGAGGTCGTCGATGGACCTTTGAAGCTCCAGTTCAAAGTCGCCAGTGGTCTGTTCATCATACGCCAGCGTGTTCTTCCAAGCAAGAATGATTAGGTTATCGCTCGTCGTGATGGACAAGAACTCACCACCATTGACATGATGTTGCATCCTACATTCGTTGCCATTCGGTCGCCTGCGAGGGAGGTGGATAGTGGGAGATCAAAGGAGGTCAACTGCCATTGCGATTTGTAGGTCACAAAACAGAGGCGGGGTTGACGATCGGAAGTGCCTTTCGATCACCATCAAAGCCCCAGAACAAACGGGCCGTCCGGACTGACGGTGGCGGTGGTTGTAATGCAGCACGAACGCGTTTCAGTCTTGTTCTCCTGACAGCCCTGACGTAGACAAGCAACTCTCCTGAGGCCGGAGCAACACAATCTGCCGTCGCTGATCAGCACCAGGTGGGTCAAATTTTCATGACCTATACAAGATGAAACACTTGTATCATCAACATACATTTCTATTGAAAGAAGGCTTTTTTGCGCTTCTGGATGATTTGCTTTTTCAAGCACTATCTTCTCTCTGATTTTCACAGCCAGTTTCGCTCTCTGTAACAATTTGACTGACTGGATTTAAAACGGTTTCAGCAGGTTTGTACAGTCGGCTTTACAGACCTATTTTGCGGTACCCCCCGGTCATCTACGCTCGCTTCTGCTTCAAACCCCACCGCCCCCACGTCGCGCTGGAAGTCAGATCCGATAGGTACAACCCCCATGAAATTGCATAATGATCCAACAGAAGATCCAGTTCCTCCGTCTCATCGAGAAGTTCGAGCTTCGAAATCCTGCGGGAACGTCAGGTTGCTGGGGCCTGCGTAGATCAAAGCCAGCTCACCGATTGAGTTCAGATTCCTCCACGTACGCCCGTCTTATCTCTTTCAGAGTGAGCGCCCGTGCTGCTGTAAACCCTACGCCCGTCAGCCGTTCGGAGAGGCTTTCCAGTGTGTTGAAAGGTTCTGCGCCTGGAAGGGTGACATTCCTTGCCTTGCACCATGTCAGAATGCCTTCGAGAAGTTGAAGAGCTAGCTTCTCACTCTCAAATTCGTGACCATCACTTTTCCAAATGAATCCTGAAGGTTGAACATCTCATAGATCACACAACCCAGAATGCCACCACCTTCTCTAGCATAATTGACGAACCATTGGAGCAACTGCGATGATCCTTCCGGGGACATGTATGCGAGAACGCATTCAAAGATAATCAATGTCGGTAGAGATGGCGACAATGTGGCTTCTCCCTCTGCAGAATCCTTCGCTGTCAAAGCAGGCTCCAAGGCTTCCGATGGTGGTTTCCTGAGATCTCCAGGAAGGAGATGGTATTTGGTCGATTGCAACCCAGTCCCGCCACCCACTGAGTATCGGATCAGCGAGACCCAGTCAGAGACTCAAAAGTTGACACCTCACCTACTTGAATTTTGGATGGGTCACCGAGCAAGGCGTTCATTTCCTTACTCTTTCTGATAGCCATAGCCTTCTTAGATGTAACCTCCGGGAAGTCCACCTCAATATATGCTGCGAGGTCGTCCTTAAACTGGCCAGTCTAACTGGCACGATTTCATCAGGTCTCTCATATCTCAAATTCGACAGTCAAGGTGCCTGTGCGAGTACTGACCTCGATCCTCCAAAACCGGGTATCGCTTCCCGCCCCTAGACTAACAATCTGAGCTTTCTGGCCAGACTGCCTCGCTAGCTGAAGCCACTCTTCCACCAACATGTCAATCCCTTGAGACCTCACATAGGTGCCAATGTTAATCAGGGGTGGCCTGGCCGGCTGGAGGTGCGCGCGCGGAACGACAGTCTTCACAAATTGGTCCTGGAGGTATCCCTTTTTCACTGCGGATAATCTTGCGAGGGCGGCATCGTTATCTGTAGACCGAATAGGGGCGTCGGGGTCAGCAGATTGATTCTGATTTGGAGGAAACATTGGATGTCGAGAAAGAGTAGACGCCGTCCTGATTCAGTGAGCGGATAAGATGTGCAGTGGCCGGCGGTCCGGACGGTGATGGACTCGGACGAAATACATGGCAAGATGGCCGAGCGGTTAAGGCGTGCGACTCAAGCCCATAAGCTTGCCTGATAACAGGCTTCGCATAACGTAATGTTGCGTGGGTTCAAGTCCCACTCTTGTCATTTTTTTTAGACCTTGTACCACTCTCGTTCATCGACTCGGCTCATATATAGTCGTATTAGTGGAATAGATATGTCAGTAAAGATATCAGATCTTAAGAAAGAAAAAAGGNAGAGAGAGAGATACGCAGAATACACACGCTGTTAGTAATGTTTAATAAATCCCGACGTCTACCGAGACGTTATACGACCATGCTCTATCCTCATAAGCCTTCAAAAAAGCATACCCCTTTGCCGCTTCCTCATTGGCAAAAATAGAAACTGACGGACAAAGTAGTTGTGCTGAGGTCACCAATATGCACAACGTCTTCGCCCTGCTTATCGCAACATTTAACCGACGCCGACCGAGGAGGAATCCAAGGTCTGCTGAATGACCATCAGGGAGCGAGAAGAGGCATATCACGAACGACGCTTCGGAGCCTGAGGTGAGGTTGAAACAGAATACGTATCAGTTAACCGCGTCCCGATATTGGAAATTTCAGAATGTCTGCTTACCTTGCAAACGCTCAATAGTATCTACCGTAACATTCCCCCGCTTCTTCCCTTCAGGGCCTTCACTAACGAACAAATTTTCAAAATCTTTCTCGAGTGCCTCCGAGGACCCCTTTATGCGCGCCAATGCCGTTTTCACCGCTTCACGTTGAACGCGGTGAGGAGTGGCCACGAAGATATCATCCTCCGGACAGCAAAATTGAATAGCAGCAACTAACGATGCGGCTAATGCAGCTTCACCGTGGACATGCGTCTCGTAGCCAAACTGGGCAGCGCCTGAAGACTTGGTCTTCAGTCGAATCAGAGACAAGGATATTGGCTGGTGGCTTAAATCCAGACCAGCGGTGGATGCCAACTCGCCTGTGATAGGCACGTCTTTCTGATACTTCGGAGGTTCCAGGGTTGACTGAGGTTCGCGGAGCATAACCTCTGAGAGACTCTGGATGAATGTTCGCGCCTGAAAAAATGTGCTTGCGTCGTTTCCAAACTCGAAATTTGGGCTGTCCATTTGTTGAACCTGGCTCAAACTGAGAGCTAGTTTACGCGATTGGACCTTCTGGGGTTTGAACCGGCGAGCGTATATTGTGGAGACAAATTCCCCAAGGTCAGGATTCAATCTATTCGCGCGATGAGTTCAGGGATAAAAGAGACGCAATGAGAGAGAATACGGATAGTTACCTGAAATTCTCTGTGAGTTGGATGACCGTATTTTGGCTCGACTCCAGCGTATCCTCATCTGGTTGGGAAGTGTATGGCAGGACTGGCCCTTCCTTCTGTGAAAACATGACACAGTCCAAAACCGAGCCGAAGAGCGCTGAAGTTTTCAGACGGGGATAACTACCACTGAAGATGGGAGCAAGCTGCTCGGAATCACCAGCAATAATGATTCGCCCTGTTGGTGCGAGATTCCTCAAAACTAAAGAAATGGAGGCCAGCGCGATTTGACCGGCTTCGTCTGCAATCACTGCGTCCACTTGGATGTTGTGGGTTTTGCTAAAATTGTATAGCTAGGGGGTGCATGTTGGCCAACTGCTGATTGTCACTTGAAGAATATACTGACCTGGTATAGCGTTCCTGCGTAGACGTATGTTTTACCCTTTGAAGGAGCTGGATGATCGGTGCCTTTCAAGACCCTTTCTATGCAGACATGCTCCAACCACTCTTTTGGGAGGGAATCGATGGACTTGTAGCATTCGATAAGGCGTTCGAGTTTGCTTTGGCATGCATCAATGGCGGCGTGTGTCATTGCTGTAATGAAAATGATTTGAGGTTCTCTGTCTTCCAGTTTCCATTGCACTTCCAACAGCCGGAGCACGGATAATGCAATAGTGTGCGTTTTCCCGGTACCTAGACATGACTTCAGCGCCTGTGATTGAAAGATCGAAAGAGACGCGACCTGCCTGGTGGCCCCCATATGACAGCGAGCCGATTGGCCAGTAGCCTTTGCGTGGCTCGATGCTGAGACGTTTTGAGCAGCAAATTGCTGGCGGCTGCAACGTCCAAATTCCTCAAGTTTCGGAAGAGCTTCTGCGTCGCCTCTTCGATCTTGAGGCACTCTTTAGCAAGTGGCACTCGACCAAACGACTTCGGGTCCATGAGCAATTGCAGAAATGGCACCCCTCGAGGGTCTTTGTCGTTTTCCATGCTCTCTCCTTCCGCCGTATTTGCCGAGCTTTCCCAAAGCAAATCCATTTCGAAAAGGCTTGACAGAACCTTGGTTGTGTTGAAGTCAACCAACCGCTGTGACAGCCGATAGTGATGCCCTGGCACAAGGACCTGACGGCTCGATGTTCCCCAGGTACGCAATGACACGGTGAGCCGCCCATTGGCAGAGTAAACATTACGTATGTCGGCCAGGAGGACGTTCTCTTGCACTTTCTGGTGCTGCAATTCCCAATTCGCTTTCGTCCATCTGTTCAAAGGGATGACCAGTCCAGAAACGGCAAGGTCGTTGAACAGTGCTTCCACGGGAATTTCGGCTTCCGAGCGAGTGTCTTCGACGAGGAGCTTGTCGAAGAATGACATCTCTTTGTCTGAAGTCGGAATATCGACTGTTCCGGATACGACCTTGAATGTGTGTTCCACTCCTCGCACCCCGGAAGCCATTCCTTGGTACTGAAGGACTGGAGCGTCAGGGCAACTGTCCTTTCTGCTGGACCAGAGCTCGTTCAGCTTGGACAGCACTTCGAACTAGGGACATTGATTAAGATGAGATAAGTGAGGTGATGGAGAACGTACTTGCTGCATGAAAAACAGCTTACTCAAGTCTTCTTGTCGACAGATATCCATGAAATCCGTCGAGAGTTTCTTTGCAGTGTTGATCAGCAAGTTCTGGCCTCCAGATTGGACACGGTCCCTCACTGCGGTCAGAACCGCGTTGATGACTGTATTCCGTGCGGTCAGTGTCTCGCCCAACATTTCACGTTTCTCGCTGGAGTCGGTCTTGAGAGCTTTGAGGATCGTTTCATCTGTCGGGGCTGAAAATTCCCGCTGATGTTCTTCTAACAGGACCGCTGCACATTCGGCAAGATCCCAATAACCAGCGACTGGAAGGGCAACCATTCGCTCGATCTCCTTCTTCAAGACGACGACACGCGGTATCTGGCCAAATTCATACTCCCCATATTGATCGCGAGGCCCGATATTTTGCAATTTTTCGAGCTCTTGAATGACCCGGGCACGAAGCTCGGGAACTGTACCATGAGTCGGTAAGCCCATGCGCTCAAGGCAGGCTTGATATTCAGCTTTGACTCGCCGACCTTTCGTCAGAAAGGCCAGGAGAGATCCAGAAAGGACGAGGGGTTGAAACGACGTCTGCAGGAGAGATGCCCCTTGAGCAAGCGCTCCAATACAAGCTCTGATGTCGGTTTGATTAGCGTCACCAAGGAGAGCCTCCTGAATTAGATGGCTTTGTAGAAGCGACTGCTCGGTGGATGACCAGACATAGAACTGGACCGTTGGACCTCCTTCCCGGCTTGATGTGAGTTCACGGAGGATGACGGCCAAGGTGGGAACGAGTCGGCGGCCATCACCACTGTAGGACCTCGATGTTGGGGTGGTTGAATGCTCAAAGAGCGATACAGTGAAAAATTCAACCTGCGGCTTTGGAGAAGAAGGATCTTGAACGAGGGACAGAACGATGGCAATATCTTCACTGGATGGGCAGGTGAAATTGCGGCTAGGGATGATCTATGTGGAATCGAATTCAACATACATATAGAAAGAAATCTCGGCAGGGATCGTACCTGAACCGTCACTGTTTTTGCAGCATCGAGCATGGGGCTGGCCATTGTTGGCTCCTTCAAGCTTGAATTTTTGTGAGGGAGCTTCAAGACGCGCCTCCCTTTTTTCATGAGAACCGGGAACTCCTTCTCCAAGGTCGGCAAGGCTGAAGGCCTTGACACCAACTGACAGAGGTCTTCAATGTCGGAAGAACTGCGCTCAAATTGCTCCAGAGTAAAATCGGCGGAATTCAGCAGCTCTTGTAGAGCCCTTGCATCCGTAATTGATATGTTGGGCATGCTTCCGATCCGGCCCTCTTCTACCGACGTCGCACGGCATTCCGGGTTGAACTTACAGCCCTGGCACAAGGGATTGAAATGCCAGTCAACGCTTTCGCGCGGCAGGGCGAGTAGTTTAGGTAACCGTTCGAACAAAAACCTGTCAAGAGAGGGAGCTAAGAGTGACACTTGCACACATCTTATATCTTCCAAAGACGGTGATGCTATGTTGAAACCTTCGTCTGGAGGAAGCCACACGCCAGCCTCGCCACTCGGTCGGAAGAACGAGCTATCGAGAAGAGATGTCAAACACAGGGTATAGAAGTATATTTGGACGTGGTGAGATGTCTACACACACAGGGTGAGTCGGCTGCTCAAGAGCTTGAGCTAGTACTCGTACCTTGATAGCCGTTGACGCTTTGGCGTCAATCACCTTCCAGGTGACTCCGTCGGGACTTCGAACGATTTCAAGTAAATCTGGCTTGCCAATTCCAAAGGTTACAGACGGTGTTTCTGTTTGCTGAAAACGTTGCAGCAGCTGAGCTTTGGGGGGGGACGAATGTTAAGCCAGAGATGAAGAAACGGTCTCTGTCATCTGCCAGGATATTTTCCATAAGAACATCGGCTTCAAGAGGGGACCCCGGCACTTTGAGGAGAAGGTTGGATGAATCCAGCCAAGAGTATAGAGTGGTCTCCCAGTCCAATCCACGCTGGTACTGGGCTTCAGTCAGCGGATTCAAGTTGCTGCAGGGACCAGCAGGAGCTGTGGGTGTAATCGGCTGGGTATGTTGGTGATACACATTGTGGATGTAGAGGTCGCAGTTCAAGTGGTGGTGGACAGCGAGATTTGTCGCAGAGAGCGAGCTGTGTCTTTTGTCCATAAGGGCAGTTCATTTCTTCAAGCGTGAAAGCCATTGACGTTATATAGCGTGGAGTAAAAGTAAACAAAGGCGGAAGAGTCAAAGACGCACCGCATTCGGTCATCATTCTGACATTCGTTTTCGTTTCCAACCACGCGCCGCGACAAGTTACATAACTCCGACTCATGTCACCGATTCCTGACTCCCCGACGTGAGTTCGTCTTTCCCCATCTCCTAGGAATCGTGGACGGCGACGCGTGCCGTTACTTTTGGGAAACCATGGCGCAGACAAGAGTGCCACCCGAGATTTGGAGTCATATTGCGCAGCAAGTCCCTCAACCAGAGCAAACCAAGCTATTGGAAGTCTCTCGTCTTTTCCACGACATAGCACTAGATCTGGTCTTTTCAGCAGTCAAGATCTATTTTCTTGGAGGAGAGAAAGCTCTCACCGTGCTTAATGCCAACGACAACTATGACTTTGCGGAGGAAGTCGTGCGGAAGCTCATGACTCGTTCATGGGAGATCCTTCGACGTATCACCCAGGACCCGTCATTCTCAAGGGTCGTCAAGAGTCTCACAGTTGTCGGCTACAACGATGGTATGAGTATATTCGAACAAAGCAAGTGTCCTGCCGTATTCCATGATGAAATGCACTGACAAAGAGTCTATTGCAGTGTGTTTGGCAGATGCCCTCGACTCTCTGCCCTACCTACGAACCTTTCGGTGGTACGGCACTACCCCAGGACTAACCAGCTCTCTTGCCGGGCATATACCCGCTAGAATACAAAGTATCTCCCTCCAAACGTAGATCAGCCCAGATCTTCTTCGCATTCCGGTTTTAACGTTTGTTCAGGTATGTTCCATCGCACGAGGTCATGCAACGCTTCAGCGATATCAGACACCTAGCTCTCACGACGCCACTCTTCTACCCTGATGATGAGGAGGCCCACGATTCCTCCGTCTTGGACGAAGATCTGCTGAGCGCCATCGACCCTACTCAGTTCAATCACGTCTTGAATTCGATGAACCTTGACTCGCTGCACAGTCTAACCTTGGACTGGCAGTGTCTGTCGGGGATTCCCATTCGGATTCTCAGCAACCTGAAGGAGTTGAGCGTCTGTTTAACCACAGAGTGCGACTCTCTGGGCTTGGATCTCCTTTTTCACCATGCCCTTCAACTGGAGTCCCTCACCTTTTTCGGTTACATCGGCATTGAAGTATTTCCTTCTTTCATCACTGATTCTTCGTCTCTTCCTTCTCTCCAATCACTCCGGTTCTCTTGTGATAATCAGACCATGCACCTAACACCTGACCCTGAAATCCTTGACATGTTCTTCAATTTTATTCGAGAACGATCCAAGCTCAGGCGGCTGTATCTACGGATACCGTCGCTGGACCTCCGCAGGTTTGATTGTCATATCCGCCTCCTTGAAGACCTGAAACACCTCGAAGTTTTTGGATTTCACACAGGCTTCACGGCCGTGGACACTCAATTCCTCCAGTCATTCTGTCAACACCTACCAAAGCGTCTGAAAGCCTTCCATTTGGCGATGGATTGGTGCGGAGATCCTCTACTTTTCTTGGTATCTCCTTTCTATTCCCCTCCATATCTACTTTCTTGACGCTATTATTCACCAGATAGATTACCTGGCCAACCTCCGCCACCTCACCTTCGTTCACCTTTACTCGACATTTAGACGACTCCCGCTTCTCCTAGCTGACGTCGCCACCGAAATTCCAACAGCTGAGATGGTTGGTCTCAACCGTGCTCTTTGGAACGTAGACAGGAGGGGCTCAGAGCTAGAGTTAAAGAAATGGCCTCGATGGAAAATCAAATTCTGTACCGAAGAGGACTTCCTTTGCGAGGACGATTTTTGGTTGTTCCAGTACAATTAAATCATCACAGTGTCACGGTGGTAATTAGGTGTTCTCATTGTCTATTGGATGTATCCCCGCTATTTGTCCGTCTTCCAAATCTAATATCTATGCCCTAACTCCGCCGCACCAATACTCAAGGCGCATATGGCGACTTTGAGACATTGAGGTCAAAGCTTTGGAACGTTTGTTTCGGATGCTGCACCCTCTATACGTCCTAGTTCTCTTTTCGATAGTGGTAGCAACTGATCCTGAAGTTGCATGGGAAGAGTACAGTCGGTCTACTACTGTTTGGTCTTGTTAACGCCCCTTTTCACAGGTGAAATGATTGAAACGCCTATTGGCCGGGGAATTCTTGTCCTGGTTATGCTCTCGATCTACTAGAGAAGAGGGCCGCGAACTATTCACATCACTCTTTATCCACTCCAACTCTGGGGATGACGAATACGATGGGTTTTTCGAACAGATATGTACCCCCTGGTTTCCTGGCGCCGTGTGGAGGCCGGGATTTACAGGATCACCACTTCAGAGTCTGTCCTGGGCGCTATTTCAGCAATGACGCACTGCTACTTATGGCAGCGTCCGTTCTCGCAACTTATGTTCTCACCGTCCCGAAGGACAAGGCAAAGGGAGTGGTCCCAATGAAGCTCCAGTCACAGGGACCTTGAGTTATGCAGTAAGGCGTCTAAAATTTGCCCGATCGATAGTGGCTGAATGGACTTTGACACTCGCGCGTTTAGCAAACCCACCCCCTATTATACCTTGAGGCCGAGGCGCGAACGGCTTCTCTTGGAGTGAATTAACATGCGTTTTGACAGGGGTGTAGAATGCATAATGTGTTCTAGCTTCATGAGCGCCCAATGTTCGTTGGCGCGGCGTTTGCTTCTCACTGTTATCGCCTCTTATCTTCTACTGAATTGAAAGAAGGTTTCGCGTTCTCCTTGCTCCATATGAAGCACAGAAACCGTTACGTTGCAGTGATGCAGAGTCAAAGCTTGGCCGAGGTGTGGGTCCTAACACTCTTCGAAGATATCCATATGATCTTCTCATTGACATTATACTTCCAGTTTTGATCGTTGGCGTTTTTTTTCTTCTTCAGATTGAGGTCTGTCAAGAACTTAAGAAGTCATCACACCAGCCAAGGTTTGGCCGATTCTTCTCGGGCGGTGGATAAAAACCCAAGGGCCAGACTACAGGTACATCTGAGAATTGGAACCGCCTTCTCTCAGGCGCTCTCATTCTCTCAGCATGTTCAGCCTCATCCTCATAATCCCGTTCATTGGACTGGGGTCTGCCCTACTTGCGAAAGAAATCGTTGCTCACAGAAGGCGAAATCCGCGCCGGCTTCCGCTTCCACCTGGTCCCAAGGGTCTACCCTTGCTTGGCAACATATTCGACCTTCCACAAATCTTTCCTTGGAAAGGATACGATAAGCTCTGCAAGGAATATGGTAAATC
This sequence comes from Candolleomyces eurysporus, assembly GCA_027579435.1. NCBI lineage: Eukaryota > Fungi > Basidiomycota > Agaricomycetes > Agaricales > Psathyrellaceae > Candolleomyces > Candolleomyces eurysporus. Next base: position 124,248 of record JANBPK010000921.1, read on the forward strand.
TCTCTCCCTGCTCCAGGATTTAGCATGCGTAATACCTTCCTCAGGCGACATAGTCTATTTGAAAGCGCTTGGACAAGGAATGCTAATCCTCGGTTCTCGTCGCCGCGCTGTCGATTTGCTGGACAAGAAGGCCGTGAACTATTCAGATCGTCCAGTCATGCCTATGATGGATATGTAAGTAGCTTTTTTTTTCTCTCTGCTATCTTACTTCCGGAGTGTCAATGCATTATTTCTCCGATTCGCAGGATGGATTTTAACTGGAGCTTTGTGTCAATGCCCTACGGTGCGGCGTGGAGACAACATCGCCGGGCCTTTCATCAGCATCTCAATAGTAATGCTGTGCAAAAGTACCACCCAGTAATGAACGAAGAGACAAAGCTGTTCCTACAAAAGATCAGGTCGAACCCCGATCAAGTCTTCACTGCTCTACAATTGTAGGCTAAACCTCAAGGTCTCTTCATACGTCGGATGACTTTCTTACCACAAATTTAGCCTTTTTGGAACCGCAATCATGCGCACGGCTTACGGCTTTGACGACATCAGACAGAATGAGTCGCTCATCCACAACGCCGAGAAACTCATTCTGGAACTCGCTGAGGCATTGGTCCCAGGCAGGTTTCTTGTGAACAACCTTCCCATCCTACAGTATGTTCCGTCCTGGCTTCCTGGTGCCGGGTTCAAGAGGCAATTCAAAAAAAACGGCTCAGCTGAACTTCNAAAACGCGGTGTCTTCCATTCGAGGAGGCCAAACGTGACGTAGTAAGTACTGAGTATTCCGAATACTTTTGTTCGGAGCTCTCATAGTGTATCAGGAAGATGGGAGGAAAGGCAGTCACCCCAGCATGGCGGACAGCCTTATCGACTGTCTGCCTGAAGCAGGCGACCCCAATCGAGCAGATCTGGAGGCAATAGCACGTAATGTGTGTGCTGTAGCGTACATGGGTAAGTGATTGGCATCCTGACACTCGTTTTATGAAGTGACGGTTGCACCGATCCATAGCTGGGGCGGAGACCACTGTTAGCTCGGCGATTGCTCTCGTATACATCCTTGCAAACTATCTAGAGGTGCAGACGAAGGCCCAGGCAGAGATTGACAAAGTCATCGGCTCAGACCGACTGCCCCTCGTGTCAGATCGCCAGGAGTTACCGTACGTTCACGCAATTGTCAAAGAAGTTGGTCGGTGGCACTCTGTGGTTCCTCTTGGTGAGCGTTGTCGATTTGTAGTCGATGCTTCATCGGTGCTGACGCCCACCATTATACTCAGGTGTGTCCCACGCCAATATGGAAGATGACGAGTATGATGGCTACTTCATTCCGAGAGGAACTGTCGTATTTCAAAATACCTGGTAAGCGACTTGAAAACCTTGGTCTTTGAATATGAGTGCTCCCTGACTGACGTCTCGACAGGGCTATCATGCACGATCCCGATATTTTCGACCGACCTTTCGAGTTCATTCCTGAACGGTACATCAAGGACGGAAAAATCGACCCATCGGTTCCAGATACAGATATTGCAGCTTTCGGATATGGGCGTCGGTAAGTCACCCCCATGTCCTACCTTTTCGATATGACCTCGAAGCTAGAGACAAATCGACGACAGTATCTGCCCTGGGCGACACTTCAGTAACGATGCTCTGTTTCTAATGGCTGCGTCGCTCCTCGCGACTTATAACATTACCGCCCCGAAGGACAAAGAAGGGAATGTGGTTCCGTTGAAGCTTGAACTAAAGAATCCAGCCATCAGGTAGGCTCCATCCAACTTCTCACCTTTCGACAGCCGATAACATGGACTTTTGCATACCCGTTTGCACATGAAGCAAACCTGGACTGTTCAAGTGCGAGATTCGTCTTAGGCCGGGGCGCGAACACCTCCTGCAATAAGTAACGTCTCGGCGATGTACCTGTGAGTCTGATGCAAGCTCTTTCCAGGCTCGATACCGTGGAGTGGTAGGTTACGCATCACAATGTTGAAACTTTTTCCGGGACTTCCAGACTCCCATCGCTATCCCATGGTTATGAGCCATCTCCATGTCATGTATATAAACATAAGTCATGAATCCAAGCAGACTAGATAGGCGTACTTCACAACATCTTACCTTAAGTTTTGGACCCATTCTAAGTTGTTCGAAATCGTTGCGGAAGAGGGAGAAGTGAAGCAATGTCATTATTAGCACCACCTTGGAAGTGGCTGTAACGGTCATCGGGCCAGGAGGACACGCGAGAGCCGAACCGACAAGGGCATTTGGATTAAAGTCGCCAAGACTGATCAAGACCATTCTAAAGTTGGCGGTACAAGGACTCCAGCTTTCGGAGTGTCACTCATGTAAGGTCTGCGGGCATTCAGAACTAGTCCGGTTCCGAGACGAAACGCATACCCGAGCTCCATGGGCCCAAGCACTCCCAAGCTGGTGATGCTTCTATCTCGCCCAGCGGTGGAGTACTCATTCTTACACGCGCCAAGTAAGCCCGCCACGGAGCATTGATGCAGTGACCGAAGACGAAGATCCACAGCCATCACTACAGGAAAGCCTTTGAGCTCGACGATTTCGTCTATTTGATACCAGAGATTACGGTTGGTTGACTTTGGGAGATGAAGCGTACATCTAGGTAGTCTGCAGTGCCGGAAGGCACTAGAGATAGGGAATTTCTCACTCGTCTCCAGCACCAAGTACACGGATAGGGTCCGGTGGTCAGAGACCAGACATGTCCACTTGTAACCAACAAGTAGCTCAATAGCAAGTGTCTGTGGCATGCGTTTTCGTCACCTCTGCAGCGGAGCCTCTGTAAAAGATGACGACGGTGCTTGAATATGGGATAAACTCGCTGAAGACATTCTACCCCCTTGGCGGCCTCTCCTGCGAGTCTCGACCCCTAGAAGACTACTTTGCGTTCCGGAGCGGCAGTAGTTCCAATCTCATACTCTTGCGAGGGAATTCTCGACCACTAAGTTAATGAACGGAGCGCATGAGGGGGAAATGGGGAGATATAGAGTTCAGACACGTACAACCAGAGAAGGTAGATTCGGAAGGGAAAGCGAATCCTTCGTCGAGTAAAGATGCCAAGGACAAGAAGATGGTCTTATCAGGCAGGACACGAATTCTATGTATAATGCCTGAGGGGTGTACCTGTTCGAATCCCGTCCTTTCCGGCCGCGCCTGTTGGATCTTACTCGTCGTCCAAACTTCTCAGACATGCGGTGGAACAGTGCGACCGGGAACGAGCCTTGGCGAGCACGCCATCCAGCGAGGGGAAAGTAGGCAGCAGATCTTGGCCCGAGGAAGAAAAAGCAAGTAGTGAGAGCGATCGATCCCGGTTACGTTTCTTGCCTTCCACGGACGGAACACTGAGGAGAAGGTTGGGTTTGCTTGGGCTTATCCAAACAAGATACGGGCTACTGATCGGCGTTCCAAATTGAGAGTTGTTTTGTTAGTGACCGCTTCTTCCAATGAAAGAGAACCGTAGAATCGATCGGAGAGGCAAACAGAAGACTGGGTGGGTTCGGATAAAGTATGACAGACTACACCCCTGCGGTATGACCATGTCGATATACAAGCGAACAAGACGAGGGACGAAGCAGAAGCTCATCACCCAGAGAGGTATGCCCCACAGCCCAGTTTTGCCAAGAGAAGATCGAGGTTCGCGAGAAGGCAAGAGAACAAGCTGCACGAGGGAGATACACGGAAGGAAGGGTGACAAGAGCACTACATCTCCTTCTCCGCGCATTCTTTTCGTTGGGATCAATTCAACCTGATAGGATGTAGAGCGTACCTCGCTTGGACTCCTCCGATACTTAGGCTACGAAGTGACTTATTACCTGTGTATTATCCACGATGAGGAGAATAGCCAGTTTCGTCTTGTTGCAGCCAAGCCGGATGGACCTAGGCTCACCTTCCTTTTTGGCGCTGGGATGAGTGCGAATGCGAGTGACTTACTAGAGACTCTAGTTGTATCTGGTAGGCCATTCCGGTCGGAAGGACTCACAAACCCAAGAAGCTGACTCGAGTCAGCAACCACACGACCCGGTTTGGCATTCCCCGCACAAGTCCTCCGCACTCAGTTTCACCGAGGAGTTGAACAGCCAAGAAAATTGACCGCTTTAGGTCCAGATACGTTGCATCGAGTGATTCTTTCCAGAGAAAGAAGACCACAGTAGATGATACTGAACAGATTCTCTCGTTGAGTCGCTTCTGGCTGGTTGTGGCGTTGTGTAGAGGTTCGTCTTGGGAGTCAATTGAGATTCAAATACCGGGGGGAAGTCAGAGGAAAAGTGTAGCAAAGTTCGGCTCTTGCAAGGCAGTCCTCGATTTGACGGCAGTGGAGGTGGATGGTAAACAAGAGCTTTGATGACCAAGTGAAATGTCGCCAAGGCCTTTGCCAAGCATGATTAAATATGGATGAGTACCTAACAAATCTGGAAGATCTTCTTCAGGACCTCACACAAGCTAGCGGCCTTCAAGCTCCATCCATACATAATGAAACTGTTTGAATTCCCCATGCTTCTCAAAGGGAAAATGCAGCGCTGGTTCTATACAGTCACATCCGGACCAAGCAATCCCAGCAGCTCTGAGTCGACTCCAACTCGCTTCAGCGGCACAACTTTTTTTTAGTCGGTTGATGGACACTGGCAGGCTCGCAAGGGAATGGTTTTTTGATTTATTGAGCAACCGAATCAGACCCTTACGCTCATGGCGTCACTAATTATAGATATTGGCTTCAGCCAGACAACTGGACCGTTACGCAAAGAGCTTCACTATAGTTAAACCTTCTGTTGGTCCAAAATTGAATGATGATGGTAACTCTCAAAGGAGGAAGCAGGCGCTCATCCTCTTGGCACCATGATTTGGTTCCATATCTCCGTCGAGCCCAAAAATGTGCCCTCTTACCTCAGAAAGGTAAGCTTGAACCGATTTCGACCCGAAACCGGTTTTTCAGTAACGCCAAGAAGGGTGGTATCCATAAACGCAAACTACTTAAAGGCCGGACGGTATTCCAAATGAAACGCATTCTCCATCCTCCCTCTGAAACTGCAGCACTCGGCTACAGAACCTCCTCTTAATCTCGCTCTATTGTCAACAATCATGTCTCCGTCTATTGACTATTTTTCTAAGCTCTCATCAGCGTCGAACACTACTGGCGACCACTCACCCCAGTCTCGGTCACCGTCGTCTTCTCCTGGATCTGTGTCTCCAGTCGACGGAGTCTACTACAATGCTCGATTGGACCCTGCCAACTACCTGGAAGGCCCTCTTTCGTTCAATCCCGCAACACGGCTCCGTCAAATGCTGGCTCGACCTGGGATAGTCGTATGTTGACACATGTCTTTCAAGGCACCCTGCACCTATTAACGACTAATTACAGGTGGCACCTGGAATATGTGACGGCATCAGCGCTCGGTGTGCACTAGAGGCCGGCTTCACATGTCTCTATCAGAGGTATGTCACTCCCCCTTCTCAGCTGTCCCCATAACAAACTCTTTGTGTGATATGGTGCAGTGGAGCCGCTACAACTGCGTCACGGTTAGGCCAACCCGACTTGGCCATCGCGACCCTGAACGACTTCGTTGGGGTGAGTGCGACTCTAAGGACTATCATTCCCCTGTTTAATTAATCTTTGTGAACAGGCAGCCCAAATGGTCTGCAGTCTGGACCCCACGGTGCCTGTCATTGCCGATGCAGACACAGGGTATGCTCATTTCCTCTTTCTGAATCCTTGGAACAACTCACTGAGTTCTGTTCTTCAGTTTCGGAGGCCCAGCGATGATCGCTCGAACGGTGACCCAGTACGCTCGTGCTGGTGTTGCAGCGCTTCACATTGAAGATCAGGTGCAGACAAAGCGCTGTGGCCATCTCCTCGGCAAGCAAGTAGTATCCAGGGAGGAGTTCTTGAGCCGTGTTCGCGCCGCCGTCCTGGCTCGCGATTCCATTCCAGGAGAATCGGACTTTGTGGGTCTTTGATGCATTCCAATTCATATTCTGTAACTGACACTGACAACTATCACTTAAGGTTATCATTGCTAGAACTGATTCTGCTCAGGTTCTAGGAATGGAGGAGGCTGTTACACGATTGAAGATGGCTGCAGATCTTGGTGCAGATGTCTGCTTTATTGAGGGTGTGCGGACGAAAGAACTTCTCGAGTCGACTGTCGCTGCACTGTCTCCGAAACCAGTAAGTCCCTCTTAATGCAATATAGGAATATGCCATCTCAATTATGAAAGGTACTCGTCAACGTGATATCTGGAGGCTTAACTCCTTCGTTCACAACCCAAGAAGCAGAAGCAATGGGCGCCAAAATCATCAGTAAGCCTCGAGCTCGATTTTTTCGACAGGAATTTTGCTGAGACCGTCATATATTAGTCTTCTCACTTGTATCCAGCGTCGCAATGCTACATGCCTGCCGGGCCGCTATGCAGCTCCTCAAGAAGACCGGTACAGATTTTACTTCAGCACAAGGCATGGATCCCAAGTCGTTTTTCGAGGTGATGGGTACGAACTCGTTCAACCTCTTGGAAAAATATAAGTTCTGACCCTTGTAAAGGCCTAGACGACGTCGTGAAATTTGATGCTATGGCTGGAGGCACAGCTTTTGCCACCATTTAGTTCCATTCTTCCTCTCTCTCCTTGACTTTTCTCCGTCCACGAACTCTTGACTTGTTTGGTTTACTTATTGCCTTGTATCCACCACCATAATTGTTGTTACTATTATCTGTTTTCGTACGTCCACCCATCCTCACACATTGACTATGACCTGTATTTCCCTATATGATCCGTGGTTTTTCGTTATTGGGGCTTTCTATGTATGTTTCTTGAAACTTTGGGCGCTTAGTGCAGAATGATGTCATCTGGGGGCCGGCCAAAAGGTCCGGTGATTCTGAAGTTCTTGAACCGGAGGTCCGCTGTCCGAATTGGGTCAACGAGTAACTCTCCTCCAACCATTCGCTTCTTCTCCGCTTCACCCCCCTCAGCAGTCTAAGTATCGACAGGGTCATTGAGCCATGCCAGGAGAAGTCAAAGTCTCTGGAAAAGAGGTCGCGAAACACAACAGCCGGGAAAGCTGTTGGATCATTGTCCACGGTATGATGAAGCTGCCAATAGCAAGCTCGAGATTAGTCGTAACTCAACATTTGTTTAGACAAGGTTTACGACGTGACGGATTTCTTGGATGGTATGTGTTCACCAGTGTTCTACGCTCGTAATGCTGAAGAAAACCTCAGAGCATCCTGGTATGTCGACAGCATGCTTGTTTGACGGACGTTAACCCGCGTAGGTGGAAGCAAGATCATCTTGAAATATGCTGGGAAGGATGCGACGTGCGTGAATGACTGTCAAATATCTCTATCAGGCCTAACGCATTTCATGATAGACAAGAATACGACCCCATTCACCCACCCGATGCCATAACTACTCACCTACCCCGCGAAAAGCAGTCAGTATTTCCGACTCAAATTCAGCAAGAGAGCTCAAACCACGTAACGTTTAGCCTAGGGACAGTAGAACCCGATACAGCCGAGAAGATTGAAGTGAAGATTACAGATTTGGAGAAGCTGCGTTTGGAGCGCTTCTCTCGACGACCTCCCCTGTCTGAGGTGCTCAATCTCCATGACTTTGAGGTCCGCTGCTCCTCTCCCCTCCATCGTGAGCTCTAAAAACTGACTCAGAATACACGAACTAGGCTATCGCAAAGCTCGTTATGCCCGAAAAGGCATGGGCGTACTACTCCTCTGCAGCAGACGACGAAATCACGAACCGAGAGAACCACGCTGCATATCATCGGTGAAGATTCCCTTACCTGGCTCTCTCTTCCCATGTACGTTCGACTAACCCTATGAAACTAGTGTATGGTTCCGTCCGCGGATCTTGGTCGACGTTACCAAGGTAGATTGGTCAACTAGAATTCTCGGACACCAATCAAGCATGCCAATCTATATTGTATGGCTAGTCTCATCCACACCGTGTATCCTCCCCTAACTCTTAACTCGTAGACTGCCACTGCATTAGGGAAGCTGGGCCATCCAGACGGAGAGCTCAATCTTACTCGGGCAGCAGCAAAACATGGTGTCATTCAAATGGTATGATCTCACGTTTCCACTGGTGCATTGCCAATCAACCTTGTTCAATGTTCTTCGATAGATCCCAACCTTGGCTTCATGCTCGTTCGACGAGCTAGTGGACGCTGCTCAGCCAAACCAGGTCCAATTCTTACAGCTGTAAGTCCTCCGATGCCATGATGTAGGCCCCACCTAACCCATTATGCTTCAAGGTATGTCAATAAGGATCGAGAGGTCACCAAACGCATCGTACAGCACGCAGAGAAGCGGGGCATTAAGGGTCTCTTCATCACGGTTGACGCTCCGCAACTTGGAAGGCGAGAGAAGGTGCGCTCACATATCTGGCCCCAGATTCAGACGACGACCTAACTCAGCGACCATCATGAAAGGACATGAGAATGAAATTCGAGGCCGAGGATCCATCAGAAGTGAAGAAGAGTGGCTCAGACAACGTGGATCGCTCACAGGGGGCGGCACGAGCTATCAGCGTAATGGGGCTTTCTCTCCTTCTAACTTGCATTCACTCATCTTTCGTGGTAGTCGTTTATCGACCCTGGCCTTAACTGGAATGACTTGGATTGGTTCAAGAGCATCACCAACAGTCTGTCCTCTCTACGGCTCTTAACCTTCACTACGAGACTAACGGAATGCTATAGTGCCATTAATCCTCAAGGGGGTTCAACGGTGGGAGGTAAGACACGCATCTTTGATCGTCTAGCCCGTGATGATGTTGATTTCTTCCCCAGGACGCATTAAAAGCATACGACCTCGGCTTGGCTGGAGTTGTGTTGTCCAACCACGGGGGCCGACAATTGGACTTCGCTCGTTCGGGACTTGAGGTTCTCGTCGAGGTCGTCAGAAAATTGGGCAAGCGCAGGGGCCTGAAGTTCCCCAACGAGAAGTTCCAGCTTTTCGTAGACGGAGGAGTCAGGCGAGCAACCGACGTAATCAAGGCTGTGGCTCTCGGTGCGACTGCTGGTGGGTCGTTGTTGGTCAGTATATTCCCCAGCCGTGCTAAGTTTCGATCTTTCAGTTGGCATTGGTCGTCCGTTCTTGTACGCATTCTCTGGCTATGGTCAAGAAGGTGTAGAACACGCCCTCCAAATTCTCAAGGTCAGAAATCCCGTGTCCTTGGTCCATTTGGTTGTTCAACAATCCCCAGGACGAATTTGAGATGAACCTCCGTCTTATCGGTGCCACAAGCATTAAAGACATTACACGAGACATGGTGGATTGTTCAAACTTATCATCTCATGTCGTGGCTGTCCCAGGCGACAGACTTTACAATACCAACTGTCCGTGCATTCATTTCGCATCCCTTGACCAAGCTAATTTATACATTTCGACAGACGAAAGCATGCAAACGGCCAGGCTGAAGGAAATCAAGGCCAAGCTGTGATGCGAAATCTCAAGGTCGTTTGCAAAGTCTCTGTCCTTCCTGGCAGACGCTAATGGAGTGTCAAGCACCTATTGACCCTGACATCCTCTTACTTTAAACGGTTCATGGACACCGGAAACATTTAGGAAAACTGCTTTTGTATCTCAATATCATGGATTCATGCATTTGGCTCCGGAGTCTTGTTGAAAGAGGGGATAATCATGTGTGTCTAGAGCAAGATTGGCAAGATTGAGAGGTCCCGAAACGGCTCGCCACACATGAAGACCGAGATGTAGGCCTGGGTGACGTGAAGCTGTGAACATGTTGGCCAGACCAGTGGTTACCAAGAGGGCTTGGCCGTCTTCCGTCACACCCGCTGGCGGCCGTTGAGTTTTATGTGGCTATGTGGAAAAGAGTAGGGATTGTCGCCCAGTAGATGATAAATTAATGCAACAGTTCTTCATGAACATTGAAATATCTGAGGACACAGGAGTTGGAAACAGAGTTAAGAACAGAAACGCAGTGCCAATCTAGGACGCACCGTATCACTGAGCCGGCTTCATGGCATACTCCTTCTCCGTTTTCTCCCCAGGTGACAATCCACCGTCCAACAACCTTTCCTGTATGATCCACGGTTTCTGCCACGGTTTCTTGTTTGCCCACTAGTTCCTTCCCTTCCGTTGCTAACCGCGACGCTGGTAGTGCCATTTGCTGGGCTAGCTCCCACTTGGCCATCGGTCTCCGCGTTTCAATTAAGAATTCGGGATCATAAACCTATGCAGACATGAGTTCTGTTCTTAGGGTTAGAAAAGTGGCTTAAAACGTACCGTTGTTGTCCGTGGACGCAGGAATAATGTCAGGGTCGTAAGTTCGAGGACTTCGCCGCCTTTCTCCCCGTCTGGTCTGTGACGGCGCAGCGTTGTGACGTATGGCCGACCGCACCACGCAACAAGGGAAGTACTCAAGCCCGACGTTCCGATGGCGATCGAAGCCAACGCAAACCGAGCAGTGTACGGCAAATTCGACTCTACGATGAACATGAAAGGTGCTAGTGTCATCGAAAGGCCGAACGAAGCCATTGAGAAGATTTTCAGCTTTCGGAAGGTGGTGGTGAGAGGGCCAGCATATTCAGACTCTTCCTGGGTTGTCGAGGCTGCTTGGGTGTCCGGTTTGGAGGCTTCTGGTTTGTCCGAATATAGTCTTCGTGGTGGTGCCGCGACCCGGGGGATATGACAGCAAATTGGCTGGCGAGCCAGGAGAGAGGTTCGGCTGAATAGCTCTCTGGATGCTGAGGTATAGGCGCGAGTCGAGAGGGGCCTTGCTAGTCGATAGACCGCTACGAAGCGAGGGAGATTCATGGTGGTAGGACGTAACCCGGAACCGGCTGCTGCGACGCGTTTTGCCCACGGCCAATATCTGGCCAATACCGGCGCGTCTATTGCAACCGGTCATCTCTCTTTATATCCCGACAGCCATGGCAGCATTGAGCACAGACCCACCAATACTATACTCGAAGGCAGAGTTTATTGAGACAGTAAGGATTCCAGATATCTTCCAGTTATTAGGCACTCATCCACCAATCAGGACACAGGAAACAAGGTTTCTCGTCGTGCAACCATTGCAGGTCCTCAGAACATCATTCTGGGTGGAAAGACCATAATTTCGAGTGGTGCAATCATACGTGGCGATCTACGGAGAACAGGGCCAGGCCATGCCGTGGTCATTTCTCTAGGCCGATACTGTCTCGTTGGCGAGGGCTGCATTATGAGGTGAGGGGCGAACTGTCTTTGCTACCGTCGTGTACAGCGATGTGACTGATGAAAGGCCACCTTACAAGACCTATCGTGGCAACTTCAACTACTATCCCATGAAGATTGGAGACCATGTTCATATCGGCGCCAACACCGTTGTTGAGGCAGCGACCATTGGAAACCATGTAGAAATTGGGAAAAACTGCATCATCGTAAGCCAATTTGCCACCCATGGTCTGTCCCGTACTGATTGCTGGAGCAGGGCAAATTCACAATTATCAAAGACTGTGCAAAGATTGCTGACAATACGGTGATACCACCCAACACCGTCATTCCTGCCTTGGCGTTGTTTTCTGGTTCTCCAGGTCAGCTCCGCGCACCTACAGCTCCTGTCTGAACCTCACCGTTTTTACTTCTTCTAGGTCAGTTTGTCGAAGATTTACCCGAATCGACACAAGACAATATTGAGGCCTACACGAAGAGCTACTATGCACGATTCCAGCCCTCGTAGCTCCACAACTCGTTTATAGTATCCGTATTTAATGACAACCACTTGCTGTATTCTACTCCTAATCCTTTCTATCCTTCTGTATGCCCGAATGCAAGTCTACATGCGTCATTACGCGTAAGACACAATGTGCATGTATCCATGGGTATCAAGAAGAGAAACCTGTCCGCAATTATCATCGAGGGTTAGGCCATAGATATCCGACATCGGTATCTTCTCAGGCAGCTCGAGGGTATGGGTCGTACACTCTTTGCTCTCCGTATTGAACCTGACGAGGCTCAGGATCGGAGAGTGCTCCCCGCCGACATTTAAAATCATCGCTGCCATCCTCCCCGATGGCGGTATGAGCATTAAGACCCACGCGCCGCCTACAGTCGCAGTATCCTGCACGATCCCCCGAACATACGCACTGCTATGGGGTATGAGTGTCGGCTTGTCGGGAGTCGCTGAACCTTCAAGTTCAGACGACCCCTCGTCGCTTGAAAGGCTACCATTCTTCTTCGCCTCATCCTTACTGCTCGTCCAAAATCGTACCTCCATGCGACTTCGCATAGACTCTCTAGTCGGTCCATCTTCCACTTCCACTTCCGCCTCATCCTCCTCAAGTTGCAATACATGCCGATGGATGCTGACTGCCGGTACACCATAGTGAGGATCGGCAGAGAGTGCGCCTTCTGTGTAGCTTTCAACAATTCCGGGTTGTGATCCCCAGTGAGTGCGAACACAGTATTGCTGGTCTGCATCCTTAAGCTGCTGGATCTTGGGGTGCTCGAGTTTGTCATTCGTAGGCAAGAGCGACCTCGGGCAGCGGTAAAGACGAGAATCGCGCGGACATTCGACGAGGAAAAACAGGTCGTCGTCGTAGATCGAGGTCCCAGATCGTACATTTTCGTCTCCCTATTGTCAACGGCAAGTGGCTTTGTCAGAAGACGCCCTCAATAAGACCATATAAACCTAAAGATACTGACCGGAGGGGCGATGTCTGTCTCAATCATGGTTTGCACTTCAGAGGCAATGTTATACGCCAGGATCCCCAACCGGTCTTCTTCGTGGTTTTGAGCCGGGTTCACCATCACACCGACCAACTCCCTAGTCATGAATATAGCCCAGTACCTGGAGCCCTCGTCCAACAAGCGTCGAAAGGTGTACGACAGCTTCACCTCATCCTTCCCTTCTCCAAGTCCATATTCCAGGCACGCGATAGCAATCGACCTAGCACTGACGTCAGTTAACCAACCGCTGAATCCGGGAGGTGGGGGCAGACTGCGCCGACGTACGAATGATCCCAGCCCGAGAGCAAAAGTCCCATCGAGTACTTGCCTGGATCGTCCTGACCAGGCGATACATCCAAGATCCAGGACGAAGCGCCCAAGGGCCCAGCGACCAGCTTTCCTTCCTTCGCATCGACGCAAAACAAACTGGCTTCCCTCCTCGAATGCATTAAATACAACTCCGTCCCGGGAACTTGGAAGATCGCATCGAGGTGCCGCACGCTCAGCTCGATCGAACGCAGAGGTCCCACCATACTGGGCCGAGGTGAACTCCAGTTGCGTTCCAGTCGTAGAGTACGTCGTCCAATCTCTTGCAGCTCCTCAAGAGAGCATTTGGACAAGTCTTGGTGGAAGGGGCATGCTATGGGTCTCAGCCGTTTTGTGGATTTGAGGGCAGATATCCAAAAAATGCGGTCCTCGAACCAGCGCGAGAAGAGTTTGCAAGTCTGGTGAAAGGGCTTTCAGTTCACGTTTCTCATTTTCTTCGTAAGCGGACACGTACGAGGGCAAATGATACCCATGTTTCAATTGCGCAGTATTGAAGAGGCGCGAGCAGAAGTTCCTCTGGTAACTCACCAGCTCGAGCAACCATTTCAGAGGTGATGGTCAACAGCACTGATGACAATTTCTGAATTCGAATTCCAACATCACTAGTATTTACTGCCTTTCAACACTCAAGTTGTCACACCACAAGATTCATAACCATGCGATGCAATTAGACGTTACAAATGCGACGTAGTACTAGCAAACATTATAATAACACTGAGATGGGGTGCGTGAAGACGAATAGCAGTATGTAGGATATGCAATGACCCAAGGATGGGTAAACGAGATAGCGATGCCGGAAAGTCTAGTAGGAGATACAAACGTGATCAAACGAGTGGACGAAGAGTCATGAAAGCATTTAATCCCTCTTCTCTTCCTTGTTCTCAGAGGGTTGCTCTGATGATTGGCTTTCCGAGGCACGCTTCTCGTAAACCTTTTGGAACAGGCCGAGTGAAGCCTGCTGAGTCTCGTTGATCTTTTCCCGGATAGAGTCGGCAGTGATCGAGCTGTCGCCAGCCTGGCCCTTGGTTGCCAATTCCCTGAGCTCAGCGACAAGCTTCTCAACCTTGGTCTTCTCAGCACCATCAAGCTGATCCTTGAACTCGTTCATGGCTGTTGTCATTGTATGTCAGTGGATTGGATCATCAAGATTCATGTGATGAGACTTACCCTTCTGTGTATCGTGAGCAACAGAGTCGGCCTTGTTACCCTCCTCGATCAGGGCACGTCGCTCCTTGTCGGTCTCGGCGTACTGCTCAGCATCAGAAACCATGCGCTCGATGTCCTTGTCGCTGAGACCAGACGACGAGGCAATGGTCATCGACTGATCCTTGTTGGTGGCCTTGTCCTTGGCAGAGACGTTGACGATACCATCAGCATCGATGTCGAAGGTGATCTCGATCTGAGGGACACCCTTGGGGGCGGGAGGAATGCCGACGAGGTTGAAGTTGCCCAACAACTTGTTGTCTCGGACGAGCTCACGCTCTCCCTGGTAGATCTTGACCTCAATGGCGGTCTGACCATCAGCGGCAGTGGAGAAGACCTGGGACTTCTTGGTGGGGATGGTAGTGTTGCGGTTGATGAGCTTGGTCATGATACCACCGAGGGTCTCGATACCCAGGGAAAGAGGGGTGACATCGAGGAGGAGAATGTCGGTGACGTTGCCAGCCAAGACGCCACCCTGGATGGAGGCACCAATGGCTACAGCCTCATCGGGGTTGACACCCTTGCTAGGGTCGCGACCGAAGATAGACTTGACAGTCTCGACAACCTTGGGCATACGACTCATACCACCGACAAGGATGACCTCGTTCACTTCGCTAGCCTTGATTCCAGCATCAGCGAGAGCTTTCTTACAAGGGTCGAAGGTGCGCTGAACCAAAGGCTGAACGAGGGCTTCGAACTGCGATCGGTTGAGCTTGATGTTAATGTGCTTGGGTCCGGAGGCATCAGCGGTAATGAAAGGCAAGTTGATTTCGGTCTGCTGAGTGGACGACAGCTCGATCTTGGCCTTTTCAGCGGCTTCACGCACACGTTGGATCGCCATTCGGTCGTTCTTGAGGTCAATGTTGGATTCCTTCTTGAACTCGTTCAAGATGTGCTCCACAAGGACGACATCAAAGTCTTCACCACCAAGGTGGGTGTCACCATTGGTAGACTTGACCTCGAACACACCCTTCTGCATCTCCAAAATGGAAATATCGAAAGTGCCTCCTCCCAAATCATAGACGGCGATGACGGAGTTGTCGGCACGATCGAGACCGTAGGCGAGCGCGGCAGCGGTGGGCTCGTTGATGACACGCAAGACGTCGAGTCCGGCAATTTGACCGGCATCCTTCGTTGCTTGTCGCTGAGCGTCGTTGAAGTAGGCCGGGACGGTGACCACAGCATGACTTTGTTCCAGGTCAGAAGGAGAGTTGGCGCTCGAACACACAGGCACTCACTTCACTTTCTTGTTGAGGTACTGCTCAGCAGTCTCCTTCATTTTGACCAGCACCATCGACGAGAGTTCCTCGGGGGTCTGTGACATCATGACGTAAGTTACCGCGGGTCGGAGCGGCGATGGAGAAAAAAAACTTACGAATTGTTGAGCCTTGCCTGCGTTCTCGACCTCAACAGCGGGGTGGCCGTCAGACTTCTTGACAATTTTGAATGGCCTGCAAAAAACATGAGTCATAAGCGGACGCCGTGAGGAACCGGAAGCGGACGCACCAGTGCTTAGCATCATCCTGAACCTCCTTGTCGGTGAACTGGCGACCGATGAGACGCTTGAAAGCGAAGACTGTGTTGGCAGAGTTGACAACAGCCTGTCGCTTTGCCGGCAGACCGACCAACCGCTCGCCGTGCTTGGTGAAGGCGACGACCGACGGTGTTGTTCTGGCACCCTCAGCGTTCTCAATGACTCGCGAAGTTTGTCCCTCCATGATAGCCACGCAGGAATTGGTTGTACCCAAGTCGATACCGACCACAGGGCCTAGACATGGACACGAATGAGAAGAAGAAATATGCAATTGAAAAAGTGCCAACTCACCGTTCACTTTTGAGTTCATATTCCTGGCGATCATGGTACGTGGCAGGGCCTGTGGAATAATGAGCACGGTGCTGGCGGTCGTCGTCGGCGACACTCACAGCATAGCGGCCTGTCCGCGACACAGCAGAGCGCAGGGAACTTCGAGTAGCAGAGAACATGGTGTTTTGGGAGGAAGAGGATAGAGAAGAGAGATGTAGAATGCCGAAAATTTAAGCAAAGCCTACGTAGCCGCTGTCTCGCTTGCGCACGGAAAGTTCCGAACCTTCGAGAACCCGATCATGTGATCGTGCTCGCTGGGGGCTTCTCATTGGTTCCTGACCCTGTGGGGTTGCGAGTCCGACTCCGGCGTTCACGTTGCCGAATCCGGGTCCGGGTCGTCAACCCGAGCCTCTTTAATCTCAATCATGGCCTCGTCCACTCTCCTTCATCTTCATCATGTCTGCTCAGCCTCCACAGAAGAAGATTGGCGGCGAATATGGCGAAATCAGGGCCAACATCGACATAGACAGCCTCAACGCCTATCTCAAGGCCCATACCCCAGGTATTGCAACCCCTGTCGATGTCAAGCAGTTCAAAGTGAGTCGGGCGAGTGACTACTTCAAACCCCAGACTAACCCTCGGTCTCCAGTTTGGACAGGTATTCGATGCAGCCCTTCTCGCAAATACTGCAGAATGCTGAACAGATCTTTACCAGTCGAACCCGACCTACTTCTTGACTGATATCAAGTACGCGCGCTATCCTGGCCGCTTCGAATGTACATCCTGACCGCCTTTTTGCAGCAAGAAGCGCTTCGTCCTTCGAAAAAAGCCTGCCGGACAGCTCCTGTCCTCCACCGCTCACCAGGTAGAGCGCGAATACAAAGTCTTGGCGGCCTTGCACAGGCACAACACCAACCCAGGTACTCCCGCCGAAAAGAAAGTGCCAGTCCCTGAGCCTATCATCCTATGCGAGGACGGTTCCGTTATTGGCACTCCTTTCTACATCATGGAGTTCTTGGACGGCCGTATCTTCACCGACGTTAGGATGCTCGAGGTTCCTCCTCGGGACAGACAAGAATGGTGCGAACTCACCCTCCTAACAACATTTCACCATGCCCAATCTCTTTGCCAGCTTCCTGTCTGCCATCCGTGCACTGGCAGCTCTGGGCTCCGTCGACCCCCACTCGGTCGGACTTGGCAACTTTGGTCCCTCTTCAGACTACTTCCCCCGCCAGATCAAGTCCCTCTCCAGAGTCTCTGCAGCCCAAGCGGAAGCTGTCGACATCGAAACCGGAAAGAAGACCGGGGACATCCCCTCTTTCAACGAATTAGTCGCGTGGTACCGCAAGAACCTCCCAGACGAGAAAAAACTCGGGCTCAGAATCGTACATGGCGACTACAAGCTCGACAACCTCATCTTCCACCCAACAGAGAACCGCGTCATTGGTATACTCGACTGGGAACTTTGCACGTTGGGTAGCCCCGTATGTCTGAATATCAGATTCCACCGCCCTTTCCCCTTCATTCACCATGAAATATTTGCAGCTCGCAGACCTTGGAAACTTCACCCAACCGTGGGCCATCGACCTGAAGCACATTCCCAAAGACGCGAATCTCGCTCTTCGGGGCTTCAAGAACACCACAGTCGACGTTCCTATCTCTCTTGAAGACCTCGAGAGGGAGTACTGCCGACTCACAAACCAACCCTATCCCATCACCGAGATGATCTTTGTTCGCAGCTGGATGCTCTTCCGCGTGAGTACTCACCCATCCCGTCTTTTCTACCTGGTCATTAACCATAATTCCTCTAGCTGGCCGTTATTTCGCAAGGAATCGCTGCCCGTTACGCTAGACGACAAGCTAGCTCCGAGATAGCTCACATCCACGTGAACGTATTTCCCCTGGTCGGAAGACTCGCCAAATACGTCCTCGAGGACGAAGGAATCACGATCGAGCCAAAAGCAAAGCTATAGATCCTGTCTATATGTATTATACAATGTGGTATCTACTACAATAATTACGACACGGTATCAGAAACTACATGAAAATAAACTAAATCTCTAAAAGTAGATGAATGCGTTCAACGCGGATACATCATGCCTTTGGACTATCGGCTTGTTCCTCCTGTTGGGAATGCTGCCTATGCTGGTGGAAGTGATCTGCGCCAAACATCCTGGATAACCTGTTACGAATCCTCCTCGTCGGAGATTTAGGTTCGTCTCTCGGAGGTGCCAGAGTCTTCTCAATCCTCGACTGTCCCGGCGTAACGGTAAAGAAATTAACGACGATCGACCACAGGTTGTTGCCACTAAGGGTACGAGGAGTACCCAAAATCGCAAGATCCGCGACCTCCGCCAGCTTCCTCGCCTCTTCGGTATCTCGCCTAGAGACTATACTCGTCGGTGGAGGATTCTCGTGCTCATCAAGAGCCCAAGCCCAGCTCCACCCAGGTGATGAGAGCAAGTACTCCTTGAACCCCTGTTCGCCCGCCGCATTCCCATTCCTGTAATTCGGATCCTGATCCTTCGTTATGATCGTCTTGCGTAAATGAGTAAGTTGTCGGACGGTATCCCGCTTTGCCTGCTCGATATTCTTCCTTCGATGCTTGTCCACCAATTTATACGTGTGCGCAAACTTTTTGTCAAACTGCTGCTGAACGTTGATGCATCGTCGCATGGTGAGCTCGGACATGGACCCAATGACGTCTTTCGGGACTTTCATCGCATCCAATTCATCCTCTGGTTCCAGTGGTCTGATTAACCCGTCCGTGCTGACACGTTCCCTGATCATTCCGCACTCCCACTGTTTCGAATCCTGCCAAGAAACTAAGAACGACCTAACCAACTGAGAGCGATAACATAACAACTCACCTTGATGTGGCTGTAGGTGAGCTTTTCACCCGCAGAACGCTCCCCGGGTGTGAAAAGGTGAGGTGTCGCAAAGTCGAACCTGGGTCCAGCGACATCGCTTTCCAAAGTGGTGTCCGATCCTAATGTTGAAGAAGGAACAGTGGTACCATCCTGGCTTTGACTCGTTTCAGGCTGAAGAGTGCGTCTCCCATCCCGTGCTGCGGCGTCTTCGTTCCGAGCATCCGCACTCGAGGGTACAGCGCTGAGACTGCTATGTCGAAGAATACCGACACGAGAAAACCTGGCAGATATCCGCCGACCTAGAGAGCTCTTCCGTGAATCTGGAACTGGATTTAGAGAGGCATGTCTCGATACACTAGCCGATTGGGAAGGACTCTCGACGATCTCAGTTGATCCTTTCCGACTGTTTTCTCCAGGAGTAGAGACGAAAGATGCATGAGCTGTGAGCGGGGGAGTGACCGGTATATTCGTGACGAACTTGCAGAACGTAGCCATGGCTCGGAAGCAGAATTTAGCTGGAGTCGTGAACGAGAATAAAATAGGGAGAACATGGGGACTGTCTGGAGTGGAGAATGTCATTAGTCAGTACTGTTTCAGTAGCGGAACCGTTAGGCCCACTAACCGTCGTAGACTTGAAGATGTACAGAAGTTGGCTTCATATTTTCAGGCTTGATGTTCGCCAAAGGAGGGTAAAGCGCTTTGGAGCGCTCAGGTATTGGGAACTTCGACGGATTGGCAGCCATGTGAGATCTGCGGGGAAGTTGAGAATGCAAAGTTTAGAGAGCAGGTACAAGCACTAACGCATAAATGTCTTCGTCACGAAGAACTTCTTTGTCACCGACAATGAAGAGCAATGGCGGCAAATCTCCAAGGTAAGACAAAGCCGAACTTATGAGTGGATGCACAATGAGCGAGTTCTCCGTATAAAAATGGACTTGTCGATGAATTTCCAGTGTTTCGTTGGCTTTGGTAGTCAGACATATCTTTTGGTTGCTTAGGCTGTGTTTGGAACTGACGGACGGCACAGAAGTGGTGGAACCAACTTCAATAGGCATCTCGGGATGTAAGCTGGAAACGCCGATTGCCTGGTCTCCTATAATGGTTTCGGTAGCCTCATATTGTGAAGAACCATCCAATTTAAATGCCTGTCGAATGCGATGGCGCAATGAGGCATGCACACGAGTCGAGACCTCTTCTGAAGGAGGTGGCCACAAAGTGCTAGGCTTGTGAAACGAAAGGCCGCAGTCGGGAATGACATCCTGGGAGACAGGTACCGTCAGTATGGGGGGGATATGGGGATGTATCTTCCTTACCGTAGCAGTGTTGGTGTGTATGCTCGGAAAAGAGTGTGTCAGATCGCACCAAGGGGATATAAGGATGCCTCCAGCAGGAGCGGGAAGTTTTGCGTCACGAATGACTTGGAGCAGGGAAAGTGACAGTCCTCCACCCGCAGAGTCTCCAGCGATAACGATGTGTGCTGGATCTACTGGAGTGTGAGGTGCCCCAGGCGGAGGACGGATGAGGTATAGATCTAAAACACTTGTTAAAATGAAACCGTGTTGTTCTGATGCGCACTCACAGGCAGCAAGGGCATCTTGTATTGCACATGGGAATGGGTATTGAGGCGCGAGACGATAGTTGATAGCTGAACCAAGGTCAACGGAATGCTGCAAAGGCAGGCGTTGGGACATACCGAACACTCGTCCATTAATTTTCCGGGCGAGTCGTTGTATTGAATAACTAAAGGCGGACCTGAGTTGTCGACATCAAGGATCTGCATCACCTTACGCACCGTTCTTGGTCGACGCTACCAAAATAATATCCTCCTGTAGGTTCAGTTCAGCGCAAATAGAGATAGACTCAGGATTAAGTGGCCACGAACCGCCATGTAGGAATAAGATGCATCGCATCGCATCCATATCCTCGTTGTAAGTAGCCTCTTCCTCAACAGCTTGAGGCGTCGCCGTTCCATTCTCCCTGGGTGGAGACTGGGTTTGGTCACACCGCTTATGTCGGCGTTGTGCCTCTTTCCAATCTTTCCTTGCAACAATCCATTGTCCGTCCACCCTGCACTAACGTCAGGCGAGCCAATCTCCACGGCGGTTGCACTTACCCATTTACCCCTCGCACTTGCCACCATTTAACGCCTCCAATCAACTTTCGACAGAATTCTTCGCCACCAAGCACTTCGACAAGGTATTTCGCAGCCTGATCGCAAGAGGTCATGGGAACAAGCGTTCTAACCACCTTCACCCATGGTGGAGAAGGAGTTCGCGTGTTGGAGAAGGCTGAGTAAAGTTCCACCGATTAGCGAGATGCAACTTAGAAGTGAGCGCAAGCGATGCCATACCCTGAAGATCCTCGACCGTATGCCTGCAATTCCTAATATTAACGCGACGATCAGAAAGAAAGCAATGTGCCCGTACCAAGACGCCGTATTTAGGAAAGACTAGGGATGGATGAGCAACCGAATTGAGCTGCAGGGCAAATTGCTCACCTTGACAATGTTGAATGCCTCGTCAAATAGAATCTCATTCTTCCTGAGCTTCACTCCTTCTTCTTCTTGTTCCCCCTCCGATTTCCGGTAGTGCTTCGCAAGGACGTCCAGGAGCAACGGCCCAACCTTGAATCCGATGTCTCGCGTGAGTGCGTTCGGCATGGCTGCACCACGGGTCCGCTTGCGGAATGTTGGACGTTGAGGAGAAGAGAGGCAAAGTAGACGTACGCCGGTCCAATGTCTGCGGAGTCCGTTAACGCTGTTGTGGGCGTGTTTGCATCGTGTAAAACAATCAAGTATTACCTTGTCCCAACCCGGACAGCCATGAAACCCTGCTCAACGGGCGGATCACTGATGCGGCGTGTCATCGTGGCTGTGCACCCCGCCCTCTTCAAGTAACCACCACCACCAAACCCAAGATTGTTGGTCTTGTGCGTCCATCTCGAGCAAGAGCTTCGCTATATGATACTATGGGGATATAAAGATATTGCCGTACGGCCATCGTTCTATGGGATCTCCGAGTTTGGATCTTGTGCTTCACTAGCAGACCACGTTTGAGTGCGATGGGCACGCAGGACACAAGTGGATAGCGAGCTTCCCGTGGGCGTGCTCTGTCTTCTATCAGAGTGTAATTTACGTCCTCGATAAATGGCCTCTACCTATTTCGCTTTCCAGCTGGTTAAATTCGGTCAGCAGAACTGACTTTTACCGACAAATTACCAAGGTAAGCTATGTGCGGTCTATTAACGCCGGATTAAAAATAACACGCTTTCTGTATAGGTTACAATGCACCTTGGTCGTGAGACGAGATGATAAACTCAACTTCAGGTTCTGCGCCTCAGAACTTTGATGAAAAGTCCTTTCAATATGGCCCCCAGTGCTTCTATAGGAGATTCAAATGACCACGAGCTCGAGCTGCTAAGCTATCTGGAAAAGGGTGCCCGTTCCGGAGCGAAGAAGAGCGAACGTCGCTGGGAAATCCTGTTCTCCTGTGTGTGGACAGAGCGGATAACAAGTTTTCTCCTTCCCAGTCCTTCTGTTTCGCCGCCGTCCCGGACACACGCCCACATGGAGTAGGAGGTCATGACCCGCTCTATCATTTAGAATCCTTGAGATTGGAAAAACTTTTCCCTTTTGGATGTCACACGAGAGTCTTTAAAAGGGATGAAGTGAAGCTCTCGGATTTTTCAGTCCAGGACAGNTTTTTCTTGGCTACTTCTTCCTTCGCAATGCTCCTTTTCAAGCTCGTTAGCCTCGCTCTTGGTGTGGCATCAGTTCTTGCTGCGCCCCCAAGCCGCAGGTACGATTCTTGGCTCCACCTTAGCTTCTTCCTCTGATTCTGTGTTTCCCTTTAGGACCTGTGGTACTCACATCTCCGACGCTGATGTCGTAAAGGCAGAGAAACATTTTGCTGCCCATAAGATCGTTCCTCAGGCTTCTATTGCGGCGACAACGATTTCTGTATATATTTATGCACCGATCTCTACCCATTTGTTATTGATGATTGGAATAGGTGTACTGGCATGTCGTCAGCAGAGACGCTACCCTGGGAGGTGGAAACATCCCGTAAGAGTTCCATGTTTCTTTATCTTCTTCGAATATTGACACAACGCCGTAGCGACTCTCAAATCACGGCGTCTATCGATGTCATGAATCAAGCCTATGCACCTGCTGGTATCTCCTGGGTTCTTGCAGGCACAACACGAACTGTCAATGCTGAGTGGTTCAACCGTGCTGGACCTAACACCACACAGCAAACTGCAATGAAAACCGGCTTGCGCCAAGGCGGTGCTGGTGCTCTCAACGTCTATACTGTTGGGTTCGTATTTCTCCTCCCACGACTGCGAGAATAAAGCTGTAACGGGACTTTTTACTGCAGTTTCAATTCTGGCTCTGCTGCCGGTCTCTTGGGATATGCTACATTCCCTTGGGACGTCGCAGCCAAGCCAGCTGACGATGGTGTTGTTATCTTGTTCTCTTCAGTACCTGGAGGAACTACTGCGCCGTATAACCTTGGTCAGGTGCGCCCTTTTTATAGGAACTTCCTCGAAACCCTCTAATCAAGTCACAGACTTTGACCCACGAGGCTGGCCATTGGGTAGGCCTGTACCACACGTTCCAAGGAGGCTGCTCCGGAACTGGTGATGGTGTTGCGGACACACCTGCTGAAGCCAGCCCAGCATATGGTTGCCCTACTGGAAGGGACACCTGCCCAGCTGCTGGTGTTGATCCTATTCGTAGGTTTCTCGCCCCATTGTCTGCATGAACCAGCTAATGCAATCTGCAGATAACTACATGGATTATTCTGACGACTACTGCATGACCGAGTTCAGCCCAGGCCAAATCACGCGCCTGCAGACTGCTATTTCTACCTACCGCAGCCTTTAATGCGATGACCCTCGAATGACTGGCTAATGTTACTGTACATCACTGGGAACTTTCTGGATGAAATGACTTACATTAGATCTGTATCTCAGTATAGGGCACAATATGGTGAATGTTAACAGTTGAGAACACTGCGGACTGCTCGAAAACATGCATTCACCAAACGAAAACGGCGTGTACACCTGCGTCTTGAAGCTCTGATGAATTTTGAGGTACTGACCCAAAGTAGTAGTTGGACACCAGTATGTCTCGACACTTTGATCTAGCCTCATCTGGAGTAGCTTCTTCTGCGTATAAGTATACAGTCCCACGAAACGTGCAATGCGTTGACTACACACTATTCCTTAATGCCCGGCCTATTCTCCCAGCTTTTCAGTCCAGTAGGACTCGTGGACCTTTCAGGCAGAATTGAAATCACAGACTCCCTTGCATTTGCATATGGCGGACTCGCGGACATCTGGCGAGGGCACTACAAAAACCAGCCGCAGAACGTGGTAGGCACACTTGTTCGTCAGGGTCCTCCTGTGGCTCTAGTTGACAATCCCTTCACGTAATAGATTGCGGTGAAAATCCTTCGGACATACGTTCAAGAGCCCGAGTACGTACAAGAACGGAACAAGGTGCGAAATCGATCATACCGAGTCGGGCGTCTATTTGCGCAAGTCTGACCAATGTAACAGAAACTTATCAGGGAGGCAAAAGTCTGGAGTAGATTCTCCCACAAACACGTCGTTCCATTCTTTGGAATCTCATTTGACGTCGGACGAGGTCAATCTGGGGCACCAGCACTGATATGCCCGTATTATTCGAATGGCAACTTGACGGAATATTTGAGAGCGAATCCAAAAGCAAACGTTATAAAGCTGGTATGTCTCCATCCCGATGTCACCAATTTAAATTTATACCCTTTTGGTAAAGTTGTCTGAAGCCGCCTCCGCTGTGTGGTACCTCCACTCCCTCAAACCGAACGCAATTGTGCACGGCGACATCAAGGCAGTGAGTACAGCATTTTAGCTAGCTCCCAGCCACTTTTGATCGCTTAAAATGTTGAATTTATAGTCAAACATACTAGTAGACGATGGAGGACACGCCTGCTTAGCTGATTTTGGACTTTCCAGAATTGTGGAAATGAGAGGCTTTACGACAAAGTCCCTTGCAGGGAGCTTACGGTGGACTGCATACGAGCTTGTGGCTCCCCCGGACTCAGAGAGCGAAGACGAGGAAGCTCCACCCTTCACAAAGGCCTCCGACGTTTGGGCTTTTGGCATGACCATTTTACAGGTACGCTAGCCAGCTATTTCCAGAAAATCTATTGACTTCAATGTCTGTGTCAATTTCAGGTTTTGACTGGCGAGGTACCATATCGCCATCTTCATTTCGATCCGGCAGTTATATTTGCTCTCATACGACGTACCCTACCCCCCCCGACCTCCGAATCTCCCTGATACGTTGTGGCTTCTACTCGAGAGTTGCTGGTCATTCGATCCTGAGAATCGACCGTCGATGAGAGAAGTCAAGAAAACACTCGAAAAGTTGGACCCTGCCACCAGCCTCTCGAGGAACGTTGCGCGCAGACTTCTCGATTAAATTTCCCTAGATAAAAGCAAGCTTAAGCTTCGATAGATACACGTTTTAATCGTCTTTCCTCTTGTACCAAACGGCCACTCTTATTATGATTTTGTCTGTAGTGTATTACCCACTAATCAACTCGATTGTTCCAAGAGTCTTTCGGGTTGTCTCGCGTACCGCGGGCGACTGACCTCAAGCATGACGTCGGATTGGAGACACTCTCCTTGGATCACATATAGACCGAAACCCACTCTCAAGGACTCAGAACCCCACAAACAACATGTCTCCAGAACGATATCACTCGCCCTCAACCCCCTCTCCAGGCTCACCTCCGGGCAAGGACCGCCAGACAGACGCAGGAACCTGCCCGAAATCGTTTCCGGGGTCTTGCTATTGCCATGAGATAGAGTACGTTGTAGATCTGGATAATCCTGAAACGGATGCCAGAACGTCCATCTGCTACTGCCAGAACTGCAGGGTGCGTTACTCTCGCAATTGAGAATTCTTCCAAAGTGATTCAGTGGCAATTGCGGTCTGGTTTCTCAGAAATGGACGGGGTCGGCGTTCGGTATCACAACAAAGATTCCCAAAAAGGCATTCAAAATAACAAAGGGGGAGACGAAGAAGCATGTTTCCGACAACGGCGGTAAGGAATTACACAGGGAGTTCTGTGGGACCTGTGGCAGCGGGATTCTCGAATACGGAGTAAGCCCCTTACTGAAACACTTCTTCCATCATCTGAACGGCTTGCCACACGTTTGCAGGAGAACGCGGGAGACGCCACTTATATCACCTACGGCTCCTTTGAGAACCCCACTGAAGTTCCACCACGAGGCGAATTCTTTTGCAAGTACCGCGAGGCTTGGATGCCCGAGATTCCAGGTTCGTCGTCCACAGTTGTCTGTCGATGTTGGACTGCCGATCAAGCATACGAATGGCCTTGAATCGAAAAAATGACGACGCAGGGTTATTCCACAAGCAAGAAATCAAAACGTAGTGCAATTCGAAACTGTAATATAGTCATTTCCTGTCTGAGAAACAAGAATGAACAGTGCGATGTTTATATCGGTATAGTCTCCCACCCCAATAATAATAAATGAGTCGATCAATTCGGCAACACAAGAACGCTACCAAAATTGGTGCCATAGTCGACGATGTCGGTTGTATCTCCCCCTTCGCTCTCCGCTTCGACTTGGACAACCCTCCGCTGGTCACGCCTGAGGTCAACGACTTTCACAGGGTCTCCTACAAATCCTTCAGCCTGGAGCGCTCCGTCGGTACTTGATGTTGCTGGTATGGCCTTTCTTCTATCGAAAACCTTGATCCGAGGTATGGGTTGGTAGCCACACTCCAGCGGGATCAATGACCAAGTCAATTTCTCTTCCGCGCCAGGCAAGAGGACGGGCACACGCCCGCTCCTCAACCCAGCGACGACGAAGCCATCGGATAGATCAGGTTCCAGTTGGACTGTAACATTTGCTGAGCGTGTCGGATGGTAGTTCCGGATTGTGACAGTGAGGGGCAGTGGTGTGTGTAGCTTAGCAGCAGCTGGCAGGTCGAACAGGGCCACCAATTCATCGGTCGGTGGACTTAACGCGGGAAGGGCTACGACAGTCGTCGACACATTCCCGTGACTACCGTCCTTCAGGACCCTAGTCCAAAAACATCGGCTAAGTAAAAGAGTAACCAGAAAGAAGAACGAATCGCACCTCCGCCAGGTTACGACGTATCGACCAGGACTCGGGAAAAGGTATTGCTCGCTCTTCCCATCGTCCCGAATGCCAACTTTAGCGTTGCAGAAGACCTGGATCTCGTCTCCAGAGAGATATTCTGCGCGAAGAACATGAGCGTCGATAAAAGCTGGCTGTCTTGGAAACTCACCAGCCGGGAATAAACTACCATCGGCTAAACCTATGGAGCAGTCTGTCACCTTTACTTCAGGTGCATTCTAAATGCCTATATGAGGGGCGACCATCTTGCAAATATCGGTAGTAACGTACCACTGTTTCGAGGGCGATATTTTCAATATAAACGCTCCAAGGACCTGGACAGCTGAACGTCACGTTGACCAGAGCTTCGGTACCCTTCCTGGGATCGAAAGACTCGTCTTCAAAAGTGTCCAAAGAAGCTGGACCAGGCCACTCCTCCCGATCCCGAACGTAAGTCACATCATTGCCAACAACAAACGGTGCCACAGTCGGAACGTTGATAGTCTGCTGGTGAATCGTCTTGTCAAGTTGAGTAGGAGACGTCAAATCGTCCAGTTCATCGGTCTGCTGTTCTGTCTCTGCCTCTGGAGCATCATCGGTTTGAGGCGAGTGCGCTGAGATCGAGATATCCAGCAAGCGATTGCCGGCGGCACCTCCACTCAACAAAGTCAACGTCTTGGTCGCGCGGACACCAGGAGCCAACACTCCGAACGAAATATCTTTGATTAATCCAGTCGACGTTTCACCGTTCGCTGAAATCGAGTTCACTAAGAAGAGTGCATCAGTCAGCCGCCTTGTTTTCCTTGACACCTGGAACATCTTCAAACGCACCGGCATAGTCGATATCGGTTGGCTGCAACAACACATCAGCGATGATCTCGAGGTTCCTATTATCAAGATTGACGACTTCGATAACGATCGGATAATTCTCGTCTAAAAATGCTGGTTCCTGATGTACCACAGATACAGTAAAAAGATGCGGTCTGGGTTTAACACTACGCAATGATGGTGTCAGTTTCTGTCACGCACGTTCCGTTAGACAAGGAGACTTACACCGTAGTTCCGGAGTCGGGGCGTTTAACCGCAATGAATTGGGGTGGATCAAGGCACCGAAGCCATCGAGGTTCCGAGGTGGACCCAAGCCGCGGAAGATGAGGATCCAAGGGAACTTTGACTCTCCAGGTATTCTGTTCCATGTTGCAGACAAGCTTTTGAATCTGAGGAAGAAGGTGAGCACTTGGAACGTTTGGAACCCATAACAGCGCTTACACTGAGAGTAACAGGTGTCGCTGATACCAAGGATCCTGTAAGTATCAAAATAGCTCCTGGATTCAAGCGTAGATTAGCTGACACCTCCGGATGGACCTCATCTTCTAAGTTTATTACACCGAGGTCGAGCCTTGACACGGACGGTGCGACGTCCGCAGGTTGATGAGTAACGATAAGAGGGTTAGATAGATGGGCAAAGTAGATCTCCAGAGACGATATAGGGACAGATGATATGACCGTCTGAGCTGGAGATGCGATAGAGATTTGAAAAGCGGCAGCTTCTTCCACTTCCACTTCCGACTTCCAGAAGACCGCTTTTGACTCGACTAAGGTTTCTGCCATGAGTATCTCCTCCCTTTGCCCATCGAGAATAAAGGCTTACATAGCGGTTTGGCATTCGAGATATCAAATGTAAGCGGTTCATCGGTCGATGAAGGAACGGTACTCTGAGAAGCTGGTATTAAAGATAGACACTAGAACGACAGCCCAGAAGGACTTACTTGGAAGACAGCCAGAAGATCCTCTTCCAGGGCATTTGGGTCCTCGCTCTCAGCCAAATCTTGCCCCATCATCTCAATCAGGAGCTTGATACTGAGCTCAACATCACCCATTTGCTGAGCGCACGAATACCATCTTGAGAGAAGAGGATTGAGCATAGGGTACCACCCCTCTTTTCTGTAGGTTTTCGCAATCCGCTCGAAGAAGCTGGGACATNGGGGGGTTAGCATTTGGGCTCTCCGATCAGGATTCCGGCATACCGAGAGGCAGTATCGAACTTGCCGGCTTCATAGTGGGTTTCTGCAATCCGATAAGCAATCCATGAAGTGAGTCTGCTGGTGGCCTGGTTTGACGGCGTCGGTGAATGTCGCTTGAAGAGCTCATACGCTTTGGTGTATAGCTATTTTTTAAATATTCTTGTGAGAAGGGTGAATGAAAAAGGTGACAGAAGCTTACCTCGAGCACCAAGCTCAAATGGTCCACTTTCTTCTCATTCGAGAATCCAGGCGACAATGCGATGGGGTTATTATTTTGCTGTAAAGATTGATGTAAGCTGCGCGCCCGACTGCAGGAAAAGTATTGACGTGCCTCAGCTTCGAGAGCGGCCACAAACCTTGCCCGCCTCAGCTCTGTGCATTTGGCAGCCATGTAGTAATAAAACCCTGAATGCTGTAGTGAGTGGCTAGGGTTGACTCCCAGTGTCCTGGCGATATCCAACTCAGGAACCCCCATCGTTCTTGATGCGTTTTGGGCCGCCGTGCTAGCTGTGGCGGAAGGCTTGTGAACGGGGATGACGAGCCCAGCCCGCGTCCCTTGATCCATCAGCTCTGCTAACACGCGATATCTACAAGCAAAGTCAAGATCTTGTGGAGTTGTCGGTGTATAAACAAGACGTACTGTCTGGCAACCCAACTCCAGAATTCATAAGTCTCTTCTCCGATTCCCCATCCCCGAGAAAAGTCACTAAATTGTCGGATATGAGTGTTATGGTGTGATAAAGCGAGTGCATGTTCGTTGTTATAGAGATACAGTTTCACAATCTCCAAGATCTACTTCAGGTCGAGCATGCATGGGATTTGCTGACGGGCTCACCTTAATGTCGATACAGTCGGCGAGGACCTTGGCCTCAGCCCATCGTTTCGTACGGGGAGGGAGAATGGCAGTGGACCCGAACATGATGGTCAAAGTAGCGTACGCATCCTGGTAATGCCTACGTGTTATCAATAAGATGATCCAGATTGACAGTCAATGCTTAGGTTCCTTACTTCAATGCAACCTCATCTTCACCGCGGAATTCGGCGAAGCAAGCCATCTTGTACTCATAACGTACGGTCCAGCCTTCTGGTCTTAGTGGGCGAGCGATGTTAGGGTTTACGAGGGCAGCAGCAGGATTTGGGTACGAAGCAACAGCTTGCGAGTGTCGATTACGTTTCCGACGCACGCGTTTGGAGTGAGCAGTGTAGTACTCTAGAGCGGGTTCATATAACGCCTGCTGAAGGCTTGGCACAGTGATGTTTAATTGCAGGAAGTGAAGTGAACGATGAGCGGCATACCTTCTAACAAAGTCATGTAATTCAGCTGTACTGACTGGACTAAGAACAAACAGAGCGGCTCTAGAGTCAAGACCACTATTCCTCCGAATGAACGTAAGTCGTGAGTCCAGAGAAGGGTCGTCTATTGCAGCATAAGTAGAAAATACAGATTCGGATATACCAAGCGTACCTAGCAATCTTCGGCTGGCCATCAAAACCACTGTGAGTTTGACGCCCCGTTCGTTGGTGCCTTTCTTGCGTTGTGCAATTTCGGTAGCGAGTTCTGTGTCCATCCGCCTCTCTTCTTCTAGCCTTTCCTTCTCCGAATCATGGCCTTCCAAGGGTGATCGGAGAACGTGTGGAGGAAATTCAAAAATCCGCATGAACATGACGAAAACAGAGGGCACTAGCGTAGTGTGCTTGCGTATCCATATTGGCGCAATAATCCCGTCAGGAAAGAGTGGAGAAGATGGTGTCAAAGGAGATAGAGGTGAGTGAGAGATGGAATATTGGGGGTCCTCTGGAGGAACGAGCTTGCGAGGTGGAAAGCGGACTTCCTTGTCGACAAGAACCACCTGGAATGTTTTCGATTTGTCTGGCTGCCAGATAGCGACCTTCCTTTGGTTCAAGAGAGCTTCCCTGAGTCTGATAGCTAGAACCTGGAACGCGTCCGGAGCAGGGGCAGCGGGATCCTGTTCTTGTGGGGGCTTGGGTGGTCCTTCAAGTCCAGCGACAAACATGACAGGGGCGAGCTGCGCCAGCAGCTCAGGAGGATAGGAGTTCATGGCTGAGTGGTCAACGCGCAACTCGCGTTCGAGACTGTAGCCTTCAGGTCACCATATAATTGGAGAGTAATGATATCGGCGACCAGCCAGGGTGTTTGGCCGACATGACGCAGGCAGACAGAGAACAGCCACATGCTGACATAAGCAACGGCCTTCGAGCTTTGCCGCGCCTCAACCGGATCCTCGTCTTTCTCTCTCTTTCTCTCTTACCACCAGCAATCGACAATTGATAATGGCTTTGATTGAGGTACGTGATCCCCTTGGAAGCCAAAAGACCTCTGGCTCATTAAAAATTGTCGCAGATAATTGCTAATGATCGTCTGGGTCGCAAAGGTCAGCTGAATCCCCTGATATAGACTGCTATAAAAGCTCATGGTTCTACTCTCTCTCTCGCTATTCACCACGTTTAACCCAGTGAGAGTCAAGTGCAGCCCAGATGACACAGTAGGGGACTTGAAGAAACTCATCGCCGCGCAAACGGGCACTGATCCATCGAAGATTACACTGAAGAAATGGTAAGCGTTTTCTCTTCTTTTTCTTCGATCCGCATTCTCTTCGGGGACTTGCGATTCCTGGGCTTTACCCGGCAATAGCTCAGGGTCTTCGTTGTGTTCTTCACTCTCTATTTTCCGCTACCCTTCATCGGCCGATCTAATGACCCTTACCTCGAATCACAATCTAGGTATACGATCTACAAGGACCACATCACACTCTCAGACTATGAGATTCACGACGGAATGTCCTTGGAACTTCATTGAGTCGCCCGAACGAGCCGTCGTAACTTACATCGCCATGGCCTGTCCTATTGTAATATAACACAACATCTGTATTTTTACAATCTGCCAGTAGGGATGACGTCAACTGCAAGGTAATATGAAATCGAAATAGTAGAATCCAGGGCCGTAACAGAGTCGTGTCTTGGTCGTGTCATGTCATGAGGTATAAGGTCTCCTTTCCACAAGAGGGTATATTGCCACTGTATGCACAGGGCTAGTAGCGTTCATCGTCGTGGTGGTGATGGTGGTGGTGCCTAGCAAAGTGATCAACTTGGCGATCGAAGACCCAGGGATCGTAACACTCACCGTCGCACCCCGCAACAATAGCAGGCTCTGGCAGACAGTAGTATCACCGCTAACCAAACCAAAGCCACTGCGACCACCATTATCCAAACCCCGTTTCCAAAGAGGATCTCCACATCTCGGCCCAGAGTCGCCAGTTGGTTTTTGGCCGTCAAGACCAATGCCAGGTCAATACCCAGAACGACAGTGGCCAAGATTGCAGCGATGATCGTCAAGACCAGGACGAATATCGAAAAAGCATGTGAGCCGAGGAATAACGATGCGAACGCCGCCAAAAAGACCAGCCCTGCGGCAATGGGATGGAGTATGAGGATCACGAGTAGACTGTGCTGCACGGCTTGGATAACGACGGCAGGGAATCCAGAGAGTGCAACAAGGTACTCTGGAACCTCATATCCAAGCTGCGGTCCAATACAGGCTACATTCTCCTCGCGGGCACTTCAAAAGGGGGAATCAATGATTTAGTAAGGAGTCTGGAGATTGGCTCGAGGATGAATTCACCTTGATGTGCACATGCCCCATACACCGAACCTCAGCTCGGTCGCGATGCTGGTGGGCACATTCTGAGGGGCTGTTGAGCGCACCACCAGCAAATAGACTGGCTTGATGATTGGGAGCGAGAGCCCAACGAGAAAGAAGAGGACAAAAGTGCAGACCAGGACGAAGCAGCTGAGGCCAGAGATGATACGATATCTCAGCAAAGGTTTGTGGTCCCTCCAGGTCATCGCTGGCTGTCAAGCTGGGCAAATAAATAGCTCGTTGAGGGAAAGCCCTGACCCATGGTTACAGCGTCCACGCCTCCTTTATTGGCATCTGGCATGATGCCAAGGTCCCTCTCTAGTCGTGNCCCTATTTTTAGCCGTCCTTATTTGGCTGTGCTTGCTCGTCGTCGCCCCGACAAGCTCGAGCTTGTGCCTCTTCCGCTTGTACCACCATCTCCATGCTTCACAATGGCCCGTCGAGTCTTCGAATGGGCTGTCAATATTCTCATGATAGGATTCGCCGTCGCCGAGGCCAGCGACTCCTATGCTCGGTAAGCCCGATGGCAATGGCTCTGAGAACAGCGGTCTAATCCCTAGTCAGACCTTTTGACCCATACATTAGATTTCGACCAGATTTCGCTCGCTCGCTGCCCGTCCAAATACTCCTGACTGGAATCATACTGACCCTCGTCGCCGTCCTCTTCATCCATCTCATGTTCACGGCCCAATATCACTGGCCACTTGCACCCGTCAATTACGTCCTGCAACTATCCGGAGTGACAACTCTGCTGATCTCCCTTATTGCAACTATCCATGTCGTCCTCTCCGCTACACTTGCTGAAAGTGAAAGATGGCCATACATGCTCAACTACATCGCTGTGAACGTCCCTCCTCCGCTCGATACCGAATTCGATTCCGACATGTGGAGTACTGCTGAACGGGCAACATGGCTGGTCATGAACGCCTCCACTTCTGGGTTGATACAGGTATATCTATCCCTTTCCCGAAGTGGGCCCGCTGACATTGTTTTCAAGATCACTCACATTCAATTCCTCACCCTCTTATACCCATCCCAATTGGAAGGAAGACTCATCTTTGCGCTTCTAGGTCCGTTTGCTCGCCAATTGCCACGGCCCTCCCCACTAACTCTATCTCTATGTAGGCCCCTTAGCCATCGTTGCTGCCGTCATGCAACTAGTTCCTATAAGCGACCACGTCAAAATCAACGTGATCGCCTCTGCAGTTCGCAACGTCTGCAATGCGACCTTATCCCTATTGTTCACGGTAGCTCTATTTATATGGGGTTTGCTTGTTAATCGAAGGCAAGCATGGAGGACTGATGGAGGAACTGCTGCTTTTGGTGCTGGCGCCCTCGCTCTTGCCCTTGTCAGCACTGCGCTCAATTTCCTATTCGTCAACAAGGAAGATGATTTTGTCTGGCTCCCCGGGCTAATGTGGGCCGTCATTCTCTGGCAAAGTTTCCTCGGTTGGTGGTGGTGGGTCGGGGCAGGGAGTGGTGCTGGTCTAACAACCGACGACGAAGATCTCGAAGATCGGCTGAGAAGGAAGGCGAAACGTCAATCCAGAAAGAAGGAAGGGGCAAGGGGGACCAAGACCAAGGCAAGGAGGGTGTGGCAAGGTGTCTACGGTGTTTTTGGCACAACTACTGGGACCCAGTCCGAGTCTTTAGAGTCTTCATCCCGCCCAAGACGACGCAGGCGATCATCTACACAAGATGACGATGATGTTCCCGAGCCTCCTTCCCCTACCCATTCAGTAACGTCAACCATGTCTGCCACTTCGGCGATCTCGTTCACCACTCTACCACGCTCACTACCTCGATTCGTTCATGATTGGTACGCCTTCATTCGTCGTGAGCACGTCGCCGCAGCACGTGTGCAAGCAGCAGAGCGTATTCGCCGTATACGAGAGCTGGAGCGCGACGGTCATCCTGGGGCTCCTCCAGGGGGATCAGGTTGGGGTTTAGGAAGTTTCGGCTGGAGAATTGACCCTACCTCAGAGTCATCTCAAATGGACACTCGATCGAGACAAAGCAGAAGCGACTCCGTTCGTTCCAGCCGGCGAGCGAGCAGTCCACACGAAGATGATGTGGAATTGCAGGAAAGGCCTAGCTCGTCACGGCGCGGGAAGAGGCGTTCCACCCGTAGAGATACGTCAGTGTCGTCTACTGCCTCTTCCAACGCAGGCGATGATGTGCCTGAACCCGAAGAGACCGCTTCAAACCCGCAGGGCCCTATTGCATCGTCGTCACGGAGGCAACTCGAAGATGACGATCGTAGAGGGTCTTTGCGAATCCACATTCCACCATCACCTCCCAAAATACGACGGACGACAGCCACTTCCCCATCTGCTAGGTCACGCAGGGCCGCGTCCCCCGAACGACCCAATTCGATTTGGTGGTGGGGTCCTTTGGCCCGCTGGCGGTTGCGAGATTCCACTACTTATTCATAGGACACTTGGATGGACTTTGCTTTGCCTACCCTCTTCAGTTCGAATGTTGGAAACTGCGTGTATTTCGATATTATAACGTGTATCTAATGCTGTATCATTCGTCTTAGAAACCTAACCAAGTCACTCCGCACAGTAAGGTGTTCCATCCTGTTTTGAGGTTCAAGGCCTGGTTTCACTTCGTTCACAGTTGGAATGAGGGGGCTGTATGTCATTCCGGCCTCTCATCAATCGTACATACATATCTATCTTCTACAAATTCCCCTTCTTCAGAGGTTCATCAAAGAACCCAACCTTGCCATCAATCCAGTCTCGAATCAACATCCCTGCAATAGCGGTCACAGGTGGTAAACGGAAAGGAGGGTCGTCTGGCGATGAAGTTGGCTCTACGACGGCCTTGCGTGGCGCACTAGAATTGGGTGGAGTCAAAGCTTGAGCTGCAGCGCTTGCGTTGGTCTGATCTTCAACTGGCTTCCCTTCCACGATTTCGGCCATTTTCTTGTAATCAGATTTCCCAAACTTGGTTCCAGTACGGTGGTTTAGGACAGCGGTGACTTCTTCTCTTGTGAACCAGCGAGCATCTGGATAAAAGATCTAGTGTCAGTTACCGTCTCTCACTATTGGCATGGGTGAGACGCTTACCGACAAGCTCATTGTCAAGGTCTATCCGGATGGGCTTGGTCGAGTCTGCTCTGGCGTAGAATCCAACCATGAGGTTCGCTGGGTACGGCTAAAATCTGATTCAGGGGATGTTCATCTGCACAAGTTATATCACGCATACCCAAGGTTGTCCAGAATGATATCGAACATCCCAGACGTGAACCCCAGCTTCCTCCCACATCTCTCTTGCTACTGCATCTTCAAAGGACTCGCCTGGCTCTATGAACCCGGCAAGTGCTGAATAGAACTTTCCAGGGTATTTACGCTATATCTGAGGTTCAGTAAGGACAGACAGTTAAATCGACAGCTGCACTTACTCCTCTGCCGAGGAGAACTTTGTCCCCCGTTTCATCGAGAGCAATCATGATAACCACAGGATCCGTCCGAGGGTGAGTGTAGTTGTTTAGCCCTTTACTACGGCAGGTATGCATGTCAATCAACGAGGAATTCATATGGAAATGGGCAGCAACATACCCAGATGGACAGGGGCGCTTGCCAGTGTTATCTGCCCAAGGTAACAGCGTCGTGCAAGCAATCTTCCATCCACCCCACATCGAGTAAGTCGGAGACCCACACCCTGGACAAAACTTGGTGAATTTCGATGTGAGTCTGAGCGAGGTTGTTAGATGCGTAGATAGCCTACCTTGTTCCGGAAGTTCCAGTCAATCATCGACCGAGCACCGGCAAACACCCCAGCAGTGAATGAATCCAGGGTTGTCATGAGAGACCGAGGCTCCGCCCATGTAAACGTCCTCCCGTTCTTCGACAACGTACCTTCCAGCCTTTCTCGGATTTCATCCCCAGACAACCCAAGCTCCGCAACGTCCAGGGCAAAGTACGGCGTCCCCTTCAATTTCTGAACGGCCACCTCCGGGTTCTTGAATTCGGACGTCGGTAAGGCAGCGGCTACATCCCGTTCCGTTTCATGCACTCCAAGAAACACTATCGGTGCACCACGGATGCGAACAGATTGAGTTGGAGAGTGATGTGAGTGCTCTCCCTCTTCTGTGTCGTCTGAGAGTTGATCGCCTGGTTCCTGACCCTGTCCAAAATATGCCTCTGAGCCCAGGAAAGGCTTGACATCTTCTGTCGAGAGAAACTCCAATGACCGATCGCCTTGGGTCTGGGGAGACACTAGGAGCGGCTGGCCGCCATTAAATAGCAGCCATCGAGTATGTGGCAGCGCAATAACAGCGTTCAAAAACGAGTGGGACGTTCTGAGCCATGAAAGACGGTTCAGAGGTGATCCTCCGTAAAGATTAACGACGCTATGAGAGATTGTTATGAACCCACTCTTTTGGGGACGGTAACAACACTTACGTTGGGGGCATATTGTGGGTTTCAGCCTGAACTGAGCTCGTTGTCACTGGTGGTGGTGAACGACCAAAGGAGAGCCGGGTAGGTGGTCTAGGGGTTGAGGGAAGACGCAATCCTTTGGTGAGTAATCAAATCACATTTGTTCGCAGCGTGTTCAGGGAATAGCCGGTCTTTCAGCTATCTCCAGCTTTATTTAGTCATCCTCTCTCAGCAATGATTACCCGCATCATCGAGCGCGTCCCTAAAGAACCGAAAGGTCGAAAGAGGTGAAGTATCGAGGATAACTGATCTGAGGTACCCGGAAGTGGCATGGTTCAGGACAACCTTGAATTGTCAGACACATGTTGATCTGGCGGCAATCATAACAGGCCTTGGCAAGACGCACACGACCTGGACATTCACACTGACGACAACATAAAACGTAAATTCAAAGTCCATAGACAAGAAAGATAGCTAATGAACCAGCAGCATTCTCTCTTGATGTATCCCAGATTGGTTTGGTAATTGATCAGTATACTAGAGCGGTGCTCGCTCAGACTTTAGTTAGGCTTCTCCTCGTTGACAGCGCCGTTCGACTTGTGAACCTATTCTCGAAATTGCTCGAATTAGCAACCGCCCACAGCAGGGATTAGTAGTATGAATCTGTACCAATTGGTATCTGAGCCCGACGAACTGCATGATCTTATTCAAGTTGCTATCCCTACTGTCTGAGATCTGAGGAAACTGGTAGTCTGCGGCAAAGCCCTTGCAAGATTCCGCTGTCAATAGGTAAGTATTTCCGCAGAGAAAAGAGAAAACCGTAACGAGAAGGATTACCGTCAAGTTTGAGCAGAGAACGGAGGTCTTTGGGAAATGACTGGCTAACTGAACCGTCAGGCATAAGGAGGGTATCTAATTTCCCGTCTAGATGATCCGTTCGAAGCCTCCCATTCATACGACGACTCTCCCTAGCAGCAGTGGAGCGGAGGTCAGTTGATAATTTCAGCAAGGGAATGGTCATGTCGAAACACGTACGAGTTATGAAGGGCGACACGGGCGCGCTCGAGCTCCTGCTTGTTATCCTCGACTTCGTCCTGAAGCTCCTTCGGAATGTGAGTCTGCAAGCATGCAGCGACCTGGGCCTGAACGATGTCGTCAATTTGCAGAGATATTTCTTTCTCGACTGCTACCTAGTTAGCTCCCTTTCAATTAACAGAAATACGCGAGGATACTTTGGTCTCTCAGCTGGATAAAGGCTTGCTCGTCGAGGATGTTGTCAATGATCGCTAGGTTTGTAGAGTTCATCGGTTACTGCGCATCGAATTGCCAAGAAAACACTGGACTCACATTGAATCTCGGCGATGCCTTCCTTGTGACGCTGTTGCTGCTTTTCAAGGTCGAGAGCGACGCTGTTATGCCAAGTTTAAGGAAGCCAATTCGTGGGTCCAAAAGTAGGACAAACTCGGTGATGCGCTGATCCTCGCCGCCGTTGCCGATCGCAACTTGCATTGTCTGCCCGTGTAAGCCATCATAGGCTGCCTATAGATCATGTCCAAATGTTAATAATTCGCAATAGATGTCAGGGAATCAACAGACTGACACTGAGGGCGTCGAGCGACACGTTGGCTTGACCAAAGAGGTCCCGGGTTAACTGGCTGTCGGTGGATTGTATTTCGGTCGGTAATATGCCCAACGGTGCATCACCCGCGCTGGAGGAAGGCATCGTCTGGCAGAGAATGAACTAGAAAAGGCCGAATTGGGGTTCAGTGAAGGCCTTGAGGAACAACGGGAGCTAAATGCAATGCGTAAGATATGATGTCATTGCTCTGCCGGTGTAATAAACGTCAGAGCTCCATTTCCATCACGAGCGTGGCAGCTGCGTGTTCACGATGTGATGCTAACCAAAGGGAATATAATCGTCAATGTCATTAGTTGGTAACTAGAAGACTTAACAGGAGTGATTGGTGGCTTGTTAACCCGCTGGCTCCAACGGTGCCTCGCAGGGGTTTTGTCTATGGGGATTAATACATAGTTCTGATTTAATATATAAATTATGCCTTGTCCTTAGTTTCGAATTCTGCAGCCTCGTCGTCTTCCTCGTGTACTTCTCGTTCGCCGAGGAGACTTTCGCCTGCAGCTGCATTTAGCTGTGCTGCCATCAGAGCGCGGAACCGCGAGTTTTCATGAGCAACCTAGAGGTGGAGCATGCAAATTAATTCACAGCTTCTTCCACATGTGATCAAATCTCACCAGTTCACGGAAAGTACCAGTTTCCGTGATCTTGCCACCTGTTGGCGATGATTTATTAGACAAGTGGCGCACGGTTAAGGTGGAGGGAGGAGCTCAAACCTTCTAGAACGACGATACGACCTGCTCGTGCGATGGTGGATAATCTATGGGCAATAAATAGACAAGTTATTTGACGAGAACGAAGAATCTTTTCGATAGCATCGTTCACCTAACGTAGAGTAAGAGACTGGAGCAGTCAGAAATATTATTGAGACTCACTCTTCGCTCAGAGGTCGCATCCAATGCACTGGTGGCCTCATCCAGCGCCAAGATCTTGGGCTTCTTCAGTAATGCCCGAGCAATCGCGAGCCTCTGTCGCTGTCCACCACTCAGGCTCAGCCTTCCAACTAGATTCGGTATGATGTTCAGTTCCACGCTGGAGAGACGGGAAGGGGCGTATCCATACTTTCGGTATCAAATCCATCTGGCATGCCCCACACAAATTCACAGTTGGCTTCCCGAGCAGCGGCTTCAATTTCTCCTCGGGTTGCATCAGGGTTGCCGTACGCAATGTTGGAGGCAATAGTCCCAGTGAAAAGGACGGGGTCTTGTGGAACGAAACCAATTATGTTTCTCCACGAGGTGGTTGAGAATTCCCGGATGTCTGGGAAATGGAATGGCGTTGAGAATTGGAGCACCGTGAACGGACACTTACTCACCTTTGTCATCAAAAGATATTCTGCCATCGACCGGGTCATAATACCGCATTAGGAGGGATTGAATGGAAGATTTACCCCCTCCACTCTCGCCACTACAAGGAGGTTATGACTTTAATGTGTTCGGTTCGGAGGAATTTGCAACGACATACACGATGGCGACAGTCTCTCCAGCCTTGATTTCAAGGTTGAAACCGTTCAAGATAGTAACATTCTTCCGTGTCGGGTAATGGAATTTGACGTCCTCGAACCGAATAATCCCTTGTACGCTTGCGGGTATTTCTTCCCCTTGTCCGTGAGGGATTGCTGGTGTTCTGTCGAGAATATCGAATATTCGACCTCCAGCGCCAATGCCTCGCATGATGGACGACTGGAAAAATCAGTAATCTTTCCTATTCTGAGAATGGGTAAGGCCTTACGAAAAACGAGCTTAGAAGGCGTATGAGTAACATCACTCAACTATAAGATAGTAACATGAACCTACGTGAGCATCTGCAGTCCACTGCCAACATAGGCAGTGTAAAGGAGCAGACTTGTCAAATCTCCAACGGAAATTTCTCCACGGGAAACGAGGGTGCCACCTAAAGAAACATCAATATCAAAGCTCCGTAATTTCCAAAGACACTTGCCATATCCCAGAAGACACAAGATTGTGAGATTACCACTCCATCCTGTTCCTCCGAAGAAGATACCACTGGCAATGGCTTCTTTCCTGGCGAGAGTCAGCACGTTGGTAACCTTTTGGTGGAACCTAGCTTCTTCCTGGGGGATGGCGTTGAAAGCTTGTACAGTGCGCAGAGCGGACAGAGATTCAGTCGCGATTTTAGTCATCTCACCCACAGCTTCCTGTGTCTGGTTAGAAAGCTTCTTGATGTATCTGCCGTATACCACCTGGACAACGTCTCAACAAAAGGAGGTAAATAGCGAGCTATGCCGACGTACCGCTCCCAAAGATACTGGTGGGACGACTGCCATCATTAGCATGGTAAGTGTAGGAGAAACCCAGATCATGGCACCGACTGCGGGGTTGTCAGGGAAAAGTTAAGTTTCGGGAGGGTAGGTTACGCACGTCCGACCGAGGACATTACGATAGCTCGAAGACCGTCCGAGAGGTTTTGAGTGACGCTGAGATGCAATGATTAGCGTGCTATTGAGAAATCGAAGGACATTTCAATTAACTCACCTCTCGCCGACAATGCTTGTATCTGCACTAAGCCGACTGATTACGTCTCCTTCGCCTTTCTCAACGAATTCTACTTCCTGCCTGAGAGCTGCACCGTACATTCGCTCCCTTAACCTTGCCACAATCCTCTGG
Organism: Candolleomyces eurysporus; assembly: GCA_027579435.1. Taxonomy (NCBI): domain Eukaryota; kingdom Fungi; phylum Basidiomycota; class Agaricomycetes; order Agaricales; family Psathyrellaceae; genus Candolleomyces; species Candolleomyces eurysporus. Next base: position 165,617 of record JANBPK010000921.1, read on the forward strand.
CCTGCCAGCCTCATGAGCATTGATCTGCCCGCGTTAGCGACGGCGCCGACAGTGAAGAGAGTAAGCAAAGCGGCAGACGCTTGCCAGATTGATAAGCCAAACGGTATTTGCTATGGTAGTATGTCAGAAACATGCGAATAATTGACCAATATACATCCACTCACTGGGCCAGTGGACGAAAAGAAATCGATGAGCTTTCCGATGGTGAATGGTACACTCATGGAAACCGCCGAGGACACAAAGAGTAGCCCCACCGCAATGAGCAAAGGTTTCCGCTCGGGCTTTGCAAGTGCAACAATCTTATTGAAAGACGATTTTCCCTGCGCATCCTTCCTGAGTGCCTGGGATACCCTTGACCAGACCGAAGGCTTCGGGGTTGAGCTGGGCTCCGAACCCGAGGTAGCTTCAGATTCTGGCGTTTTCGACGGCGTATTGGGTGTCGGGGAGGTCGAATACAGCCTTGAGAGCTTTACTTGACCCAATATTGTCGTTGAGCGGGTGTCTGGACATCGTCGTAGCTTCGTGGGGCCCAGCCCAACCCTGAAGGAGAGTGTACCTGCAGATGTGCGGAATCCTAGGCTAACGGCAGCTGCGGCTGGTCTGGCGCACGACCTGGCGGCCCATAACCCCAGCATCCCCGTCTATGAGAGACAAGTGAAGCTCCAGCTAAGAGCGCGGCGAGAAGGGGAAGGAGAAGGAAGAAGAAGAGGAACCGTTATTGAAAGCTACTAATTCGGACGAGCTTCAGCCTGACGTCGTCGTCTCGCCGTTCGGCCGCACCCTCCGGGTTGATGAGAATCACGTGCACGAGAGCGCTTAACCGGAACGGTGTCACTGATCAGGCCACAGGGGCTGCCTAATACGAAGTGCTGCGTTCAACACGACCCTTCTCGCTCGGCTTCTCCCTCAATGGCTGCCCAAGAATACACAGAGGCCTGGCTCACAGGGCCCCAGGAAACAGCAATCTACACGAGAACATACTTGCCTCCTGCCCCCAAAGCGGCAATCGTCTTCATTCATGGCTTTGCAGAGCACGTCGGACGCTATACCCACTTCCATCCTCTGTTGGCGAAGAAAGACATCGCTGTATTTGCCATCGACCAGCGAGGATTTGGGTTGACAGCTCTTGACACACAAGGGAAGAAGAGCAAGGGTAGCTCTTGGGGAAAGACATGCTGGGTTCACCAGATGGACGACATTAATTGGGCGATCAACCACGCAAAGGAGAAGTTCAAGGACATCCCGCTCTTCCTCATGGGTCACTCCATGGTGCGTTTGTGGCGTTTCTTTGACTCTGGCTCCGTCTTTGACCGGACAGTAGGGCGGAGGTGAGGTTCTTGGCTTCGCAACCCAGGAAGAACACCCGCACAAGTCCGCCATCTCGCTGCTTTCTGGCCTCATTGCGACTAGTCCCCTGATCACTCAAGCGTCACCAGCCCCCAAGTTTTTGACATGGATTGGAGGAAAAGTCAGCATCTTGGCTCCGTACACCACAATACCTGCCGATGTCAAAGCGGAGGTACAGTGACAGTAATTCTACCCTTCAATTTTCGTTCTATTCACGCTCCTGCGAAGGACCTGTCGCACGATGAAGCTTTCAACTCGGCTTACTTGAAGGACCCTCTCATCAAGCAGTCCGGTTCTTTGAAAGGCATTAGCGACATGCTGACCAAGGGTGGAGAGCTTATCCGCAGTTCCTTTAAACGCTGGCCCAAGACCTTGCCTCTTCTGATCGTTCATGGCACAGGAGACAAGGTAGATCATCCACGGCTCTTGGCATTCAATATCTTACAGTCTCCTCCGTTGCACAGGTTACCTCGTACGAATCTTCTCAGACTTTTGTCGATTCAATCTCGGCCGACAGCAAGAAATTGTCTCTTTATGAGGTTCGTCAAAATGAACATCGACTTTTGCTGTACTTTTGCAAACTGAATATTGTAGGGAGGCTACCACGAGCTCCAGAATGAACCCGACGGCGTGAAAGAGCGCCTTGCAGAAGAGATCATCGGCTTCGTCAATGCCAACATCTCACAAGCTGCTGCTGCACCGGCAGCTATCTCACAGGAGAATGAGGCAGCGAAGCCAAATCTTTGAAGATGGCCGTTCCAAGTTCGGTGTAAGATAAGTAGGAGGTTCTTCGAAGCGTTTTGCTACTGTCAATCTGGAAGCCAGTTCTACCGCTCCGCAATGTACATTAGTGTTCGGACATTACTCAAGAGCATCCAAGTATAAGTTGAACAACAGTAAGATACATAGAAGAGAAGCTAATATCCTGCAGCACCAGGCGCGGCATCTCCCTCCCTCTTCAGCCTCAGCAGGACCTCCTTGAAACGCGACAAATCAGTGGTGTTGGCTCCCGCACGAGCCAAGGTTTTGCTCTGCGAATTCTGCAATTCGATGAGGGAGCAGATACGCTCCCAGGTGGTTCCACTCCCGAGGAACGCAGTCTGTTCCTGCACGAATTCAGCTTCGTGATCCCTGTAAACAGAGGTTAGATAGTTGGCTCGTATTTGGCAAATCATAAGCACGCACTTGTTTTCGCGAATGTTCCTCTCCTTCTTCTTCGCGTACTCTTCGTAGAACTCGTCGATAGCACGCTCGGCTTTTGAGATGGTGTTTTGTTGGCGTTCCTTAGCTGAAGCCTCGCGAGCCTCAATCTCAGCGCGTTGCTTCTCCCGCCATTCACTGTAACACACAGCGATGAGATTGCGGACGAGAAGATTATAAGATATGTTCGTACCGAATGACCTCAGGCTCCTCCTCGGGGATTTGTTGTGTCAAGATGGGGGTGGAAGAGAGAGCCGATGGCTGAGGTCGAGGGGCGAATGTCGGAGTGAATGACGAGGTTTGCTGGACGAGCGGTGGCTGCGGAGGGGTCTGTCACGATAAATTAGTCCAGTCCAGCTTCATGTAAATTTACAGATCCAGCTAATGCTAAGTCTTCCGGGCCTCTATGGCGCGCGATGCACGTATACAAGCCAGCAAAAAGGGGGGCAGTAGCAACTCACCTCCTCGAGCTCGGGGAACTGGCTCTCGAACTTGTCCAGCTCATCATCTCCCGTCACCCTAACATGCTCGCTCCCCTTGGACTCTTCAAAGTCATCAAAGCTGTCAAACGAGAAACCGCTGGAGCTCTTGGTCTGGGTTGGCTGGGACACCGGAAGTGTTGGGATGTCGCCGTCCAGAGAGATTTCGGGGAACGCTGACGCGGCGGCATCAAAGTCGATTTCGTCGTCCATACTGCCTGTAGAATGCGATTATTTAAATTCTAGTCCTTGGGTGTTGGATTTGAGGAAAAGGAGAACGCTCAGATGGGCGTCGTGGATGTTGTCGTGGACGTTCTGGCCTGGCTCAATCACTCATCGCTCTGGCCGTGGGAAAAAGGTATTTTTGGCGCTTACTGCCAAGTTCACTGCCAGTTGTCAGTTGGCCGTTCCCTGCAACTATGCCACTCAATATTCCAGGGATATTGGTCCCCTTTCAGTTGATGATATATCCCAGACTCGTGATACCTCACTTGTCGGTAAAAGGTGCGCTTTCACTGGAGTGTCCTTACTATATGAACTAACCAAAGAGGTTCAGGAAGATATCCGCCACCTTGACTTCAAGGCGCTTCGGAAAGCTGGATATCGTGGAGCCATTTTTGACAAAGACAACTGTCTGGTACGCTCCTTATCCCGGTGTACGACGGCAGATCTTGAATTAGCCCTTAGACTATCCCTCACCAAGACCAACTCGTTCCAGAACTACAGGTAACTCGTGTGCTGGTGTAAGAGAAGAAGCACCACTCATTCGTTCTGCCTAGGATGCCTGGAAAGAATGCTTAGAGACGTTCGGAGAAGGCAACGTCCTCATTGTCAGCAACTCAGCTGGCACATACCTCGACGCTGGAGGAATTCAGGTTCGTCCCTGCTCGTTCCGTGCAACGGCAACAACTTGACCCAAATTGTAGGCTGAGTCCGTTTCGCACCACCTCAACGCCCCAGTCCTACCCCACAAATCCTTCAAACCAGCTTATTCATGTATCTCTTCCGTTCGTACCTACTTCTCGTCTCTCAAGACACCGTTGAAAGATGAAGAACTCATCGTCGTGGGTGACCGAGTCTTCACCGACGTCATTATGGCCAACCGAATGCGAAAATCAAGAATCTCGAAATCCAACAACCCACTTCAAATGTCCCTGTCCTGTGCATTCGAGAAATCCGGTACCGTCGCAACCGAGAAAGAATCCGCTGGACTAGTCGACACGTCCAAGGCCAATGGACCGCTCGCTATTCTGACCACGGGAGTATGGAAGAGGGAGTCCATGCTTATGCGTTATCTGGAGCTAAACCTGGTGAACGCTGTACGGAAGTGGTCTAAACCCAAGTCCGATGAGCCACTAGACTCGGATACCGCAAGATTCGTCCGGGAACTGCCAGAACCACTTCCACCGAAAAGTTGGTTTGCGAAAACGCTCGATAGATTGAAACGGACATGACTGTAGATAGGTCTGTTCGCCAGTGCACCACCTCCCCACTCCTTATCTACATACCTAGAGTAACATATCTGTATTACTTTTCTCTCGACGCGACGTCCGTTAAATCAGTGCTGGAAAACATGTTTATTACAGACAATCGTTACATTGGACCAGGACAACAAGTGACTATGCTACTAGAAAGGATGCAAGATGTGATGAAGAACCGAAACTGAATGCGTGTGGGTTGGGGTATGAGATGCATGAAATGGGGTATGTAGTGCTTAGCGAAGAGGAATAGGATGGATAGATGAAATGGGTAGATAAAGGTGAAGATCAAAAGACGCATGATCCAATGAAACTAGGCTCCGGGGAGACTATCGAAATCGACGTTGAAAAGCCCAGAAATCATGGAACGGAAGAATGGTCGGAAAGGGAGCGTATCAAACGAGGCCTGAAGGACGAGGAAGCATTTCAAAAACTTGAACCAATCACTGGCCGTCATTTGGTAGATGGCAGGTGCGCCTGGCCTACAATAACCAGGGTCGTTAGCTAAAATGCCACAATTTACTGAAGAGGGTCTGCTTACACCGGACAGAAGACCCAGAGGTAGCGTTCGAAATGTTTGGCACCAATAGCGCCACGGCCAGGGAGCCTCAGGGGACGAGCGTTATTGTATCGATCTCCCCCGTTTGGCGTCCAGATATCCATGGCTTCACCGAGGAGCCTGGTGAAGTTGTAAGGGAGGGCCGATAAGGCGGTGTCATCGAGTCGGAAAAGTGTGTTTCCCGCCTGTTAATCCCGTAGTGAGAGGGCGGGCATCTTGACCAGGGTATGGGTGTATTCACCTGGATCACAACATTGCCGTCCTGATTGTAGTAGAGGGGGTGTGGAAGTGGAAAGAATATTCCTGCCATAATGCCGACTATTTGGAGGTGAGAAGGGACGGTAGGAAGGATGAGATTTGAAAACACTCACTAGATCAGGTCAGGGAGAGCTTTTGAATGAGAGAGGAGAATTGTGGGCGTCGATAGGGAGTTCCAGAGCCAGTATATGTACTTTTTCTACAGCAGTTCCTCCCATTGATATAGCTCGCATCTTGGCCAGAGTAAACAACGATCGAGGACAACGACACGTTAGATCTGAGTCAAGGGTGTCCTGTTATGGGTGATCTTTGGGGAACGTGTTCGAGGCATTTCCCGAGAGTCTGATCGCACTGAGGAGGAGCACAATGGATAAAGCAATGCGATATGTCGAAATTGGGATTTGGGCAAAAGGAGACTCGGCTTCTGTAGTGTCCAAAACATAGCGCTTCTTGATCTTTCTTGTTGCGATGGTAGCACAGGGTAGCCCTAGCGCTTGTGACTCGAAAAATGTCGAGCTTATCAATCTGTGTCTCGTCTAACGGGCGATCTCAATGTCCTCCCCAAAGCCCACACTGAAATCTACAGTTCGCCTTTCTACAGGTGCGCTTCTCGTAGGATGTAGAACGAAGCACGGACTGAATATTCCTTCCAGGCTATTCCATGCCCCTCCTGGGGTTCGGAGCGTTTCTCAACGATGGCGCCTCCATATCCGAAGCGTTGAAAGCTGGATACAGGCATATCGACACAGCTCAGATGTACAAAAACGAAGCTGACGTCGGAGAGGCAGTCAAGAATTTCAACCTCAGCAGGGAAGACATCTTCATCAGTGAGCCAGACCCTGCACCCCCTGTACCCTGACTGGATTACCGAGTCATCTCCCATTAGCCACTAAAGTCACCTCTGAGAACGACGGCCACGGATACGATAAAGCAGTGAAGGCTGTTGACGCCTCCCTTGCAGAGCTTCGGTCAGGTAAGAATGATCAAATTTCTGCAATCTCGGCAAAGCTAATGTCCGTCAATGTCCGGCGCTCGACAAACAGCCTACATCGATCTCTATTTGATCCATGACCCGTTCGCAGGCAAAGAGAAGCGTCTCGAGACATACAAGGCCCTTCTGGAAGCGAAGGCTGTGGGAAAGATTCGTTCTGTTGGCGTCTCCAACTAGTATGTTTGAATGAAGTCTGCGTGCTCTGCTTCGGACGTTTTACCTTTTGTCTGCTCTCTGATCAGTGGCATCCACCACATCGAAGAAATCAAGGCTGCTGGGTTGGAAATTCCGGCCGTAAACCAGCTTGAGGTCTGTCCATTGTACAGCCTTTGCTCTAATTCGGTTGCGCTCAATCAGGAATCTCCAGCTCCATCCCTTCTGTCAACATAGATCCATCGTAAAGTACTGCCAAGATAACGGGATCGTTGTTCAAGCGTATTGTCCAATCCTCCGAGGAAAGGTGGATCTTCCTGTTTTCCAGGAGATCGCGTCTAAGGTGGGGATCGCACTTTCTCTGATTAACTTATGTGGTCTAACATGGCGATCTATCTCCCTTTAAGTACCAACGAGAACCTGCACAAATTCTTTTGCGTTGGTCGCTGCAGAAAGGGTAAGAATTCGTGTTCAACAAGCGCACCAACCTCATTCAGCTCACTGCTCAATTTCATTAGATTCGTTCCGCTTCCCAAAAGCTCTACTCCATCACGAATCCAATCTAATGCGAACTTATACGACTTCGAACTCTCCGACGAAGATATGGCAAAGCTTGACGCTTTAGATAAGGGCGACGAGGGCGCCGTGAGTTGGAACCCTGTGCACGCCCCATAAATGTCAACATTGCTACGTCGAGTAAATATATGGACTTACAGAAGCATCTTAGTGAGCAGCTAGATCGGCATAGTTTGCTAGCTTACTCAGTCGTAACAGTACCGGTACCGATGTCGTCATTGTCTTCTGGGCGCCTATAAATACGGCCTTGCTTCGAATTAACTTCTAACCACCGATTTCAACATGGCTTCTCCCGTGTTAAACATCAAATCGACCGTTCGCCTCTCCTCTGGTACGTTCGCTGCACGTTCTCATCGCCAATAGCAGCCTTATTACAGTAAATCTGTTGCGTGTTTCGCTCCAGGTCATCTCATCCCTCTCTTGGGCTTTGGTGTCTTCCAGAACTATGATGCCAAACCTGCTGTGCTCGAGGCATTCCGAGCTGGCTACAGACACGTCGACTCTGCTCAAATGTACAGGAACGAAGCGGAGGTAGGAGCCGCCGTTCGAGAATCCGGCCTCAACCGAGAGGATGTGTTCATCAGTAAGATACATTCGCTCTTCCATTCAGTCGCTAAACGGTACTGAGGTCTCCCAAGCAACCAAGGTTGCCAGTCAAGGTCATGGATATGACAAGACATTGAAAGGTGTTGATGCTTCACTTGCCAAATTCCAATTCGGTGAGTACGTTATCCATGTCTACAATTCAAAGTCATTCCTTATCCCCATTGTGACCTTCGGACCCTTAGATTATGTCGACCTCTTCTTGATCCACGACCCTCTATCTGGAAAGCAAAAGAGGTTGGAGACTTACAAAGCCTTACTCGAGGCTAAAGCCGCTGGGAAGATTAAATCAGTTGGCGTTTCCAATTAGTGCGTTAAAATCAGTGAAAGTTTCATTAGTGTGTTGCTCTTTCAGCTAACCACGCAAACCTGGTCACAGTGGAGTGCACCATCTGGAGGAGCTCAAGGCTGCCGGCTACGAGGCACCCACGATCAACCAAATCGAGGTGAGAGTTATTCCTCCATTTAATGGTTCGATTTTAAGGTTGTTAAACTTCCACAGCTGCACCCGTTTTGCCAACAAAAGCCCATCGTAGACTACTGCAACAAGAATGGAATAGTCATTGAGGCATACTGCCCCGTTCTTCGAGGTGATATGAGCCATCCTGTAATCCAGGAGCTAGCGTCCAAGGTACTGTCACCCTTCCATTAACTTATTAAGTAGCATGCACTCACAGAAGACGATACACAGCATAAGCGAGACCCCGGCCAGATACTCATCCGGTGGTCATTGCAGAAAGGGTACGAACAGAATTTGCAAGTCCAGAGAATTTCTTGCTCATGGTTTCCTTTTAAACAGCTTTGTTCCTCTCCCAAAGAGCGCCACACCTTCCAGAATTCAATCCAACGCGGACCTATATGACTTCGAGCTCACCGACGAAGATGTAGCCAAACTAGATGCATTGGACGAGGGCGATGACGGTGCTATCAGCTGGAACCCTGTGAACGCACCCTGAGAGGTTCGGAAAGATGAAATCTGTAGTATCAAATCGTTCAATTGTAAGAAGAAATGGATGTTCATGCTCTTCTTGCTTGCTTGTTGTACATTGTTAGAAAACGGAGTTCCACTACTACTGCGCCAAAAAACCCGAAAGGTAAAGGCTCATAGAGCGCTCGTAAGCTCCTTCGCCGTACCCTCGACCTGATCCTCGTGCACACTCTCCAACCCCACACCCCTCAATATCTTAGCCACAGTTTCGTACCTGACCGCGTCCAACTCCTGCTCGCTCTTCACCAACAGCATGCCCGCAAATCCAAGAGCATTCACTGGAAGCCTTTCACCAGTCTTTTCTAGCAGATGGGTTTCGAACTTGCGCGGAACGAGGTGCATATGCTCGAGAGTGATGATAACGTTGTAGGAGGGGCGTCCAGGAGGATAGTCCGGGTCATGACGGACAGTCGAGATGCACAGGTCGAGGAGCTGGAGGAAGACGTCTGATAACACTTTCTCCAGGTCTTCCACAGAGAAAGTATCGAGGTAGGACGGGAAGCGGAACGAGGAGCTCGCGTATGGCAGGCTGGTTAGGGAGAATGGCCGTGCTAGAACGCAAACGCGAGCAAGTCACAAAAGTGGAGCAAGTGATCGAAAGAACGAACGTACTCGGCTGTTCTAGCTGCGCCTTCCTAGCTAAAGTCTCGATCGGAGGGCTCAGCGGAGATTCGGTTGGGAGGAATTGGATGTGTTTGTGAGGTTGGCTTGCCCCGCTATTTTCCCCACCTGCCCAGCTCGCGTCAATACCAATTAGGGCAGACAAAGAGATCTTGGAGCCTACAATTATAGAAGGCGAAAAAGTGCCTCCCGGATCGCTTAGCAGCGATCAAAAGCGAGTAGGTTTGAACAAGCTCGGAGGGCAAGAGGGGCGAGGCCTGTTCCTTGCTTCAGCAAGGCTTTCCCAACTGACAATTCTACTATATAAGGCAATAAATGTGACGATGTACAAGTTTGCAACCAAGGCCATCACCTTCATCACTTCGAGCAGATTCTCCTATCTCTTCCATCCACTCGATGGATCGTAGTTCAAACAGTTTGTTTACACAAGTTCAATGAAGAACGGGCGATCGAGGAGCAACGGAGGCGCGACCCTTCTGCCCCTGCGGCGAACGCATGGGTTGCACGTGCACGGCTACGGTCTCACTCTCTGGCTCAGGGTCTAACTCTTTCTCTCTTCCTCTCTGTTGCGACGAGTCTCAAAATCTTGCTACCCTCCCTGTATCCCACCCTTAATACTTATCAGCTGACCACATCGGAATAATAATATGTGGACCGACTGGCCTCAGGCCGTCGGCTCATTGTTCTTCCAACGCTCCTCAAATCGCTTCGCTCATCTCTAATATTTGTTTCCTTTATTTTCTTTCTCTTTCACCACAACAMAAAAAAAAACGAAACTTTTCATAGCTGACAACGTCGGAATAATAATATGTGGACCGACTGGCCTCAGGCCTTCGGCTCATTGCCCGCTACCGTTACTCTAAGCTCTTCACAGACCCCGACACTTCATTGGAACCCGTAAATCTATAGATTTCATTCTCCAAATCATTCTCTGCTCGTGAAACCCTCCCGCTTCCGATGGCAGCACTTGGCCCCCCCNTCCCCTTGCGCGAGCGCGAGCACGCCGCAGGCGTGCGTCAGCGAGCGCAGTTCAGAAGCATGAAGGTCTCATTAAGGAAATCATCTTTGAAAGTAGTGGATATTATTGTATGCGGTCAAAAGTGCGGTGCTAATTGCAGAGTAGGTTTCAGACTCGTGCTATATGTTTCTTTACGATTGGATGTCAATTAAAGCAAGCAGCACGGTCAGGAGCTGTTGCTGAAGCAAGGAATCAGGGGTGGCACTGCCACGCCACCTAGTGATCGAAACTCTGAAGGAAATTTGAGCCATCCGTCAGGGGGCCGAAGAAAATAAAGAGGGTGGTTACGCAGTACCTTTGGGTACCAAGAGGAAGTGGTGCGGAACCACAGAAAATTTGTTCAGCTATTGGAGCAGTGAGATGAAGAATTTGCGAATTTATGTCATGAAAACTTACAAGGATCACAAACTCCTCCTCTGTGAGTTCATCTTTGAGATCGCCAACATGCAATTGGGGGTTGTATGGAGGCGCGAAAGGGTCGATCTTTGTGTCATCTGCGGCAGCCTCACTCGCTGTCGTCTCGACCTCAAAACGAGGAGATGGGAGGGTAGGCTTCTTCTGTAACGCTGGACACAATGTAATCTCGAACTAAATGTCGAACCAGTTGAGCCGGTTGTTAGAGCGACGAATTTCGCACCAATAGAGTGCACGTACGTCGATATCGAGCTCGTTGTGCTTCTCAATGGTAGAGGGGAAGTAAAAGAGATCGCCGGATTTCAATGCACTCTCGTAAGCTCCTGGGACCTTTTTAATGATATCGCTATGTGTCGACGCCATGGAAGCACAGTTGAGGTCGAAGTAAACAGGGGACAAGGAATGGATTTATAGAGGTCAAAGGAAGGGCGAGAGGGCACTCGGCGTAGCCAGTTCACGCAATTCCAGGACGAGTCGACGTCTGATCAGCTCACCGAATATAGCCCCCGCATCATGCTCAAAAGCAAAGCTCATAACAACTGCGTCGTATAGTACAGTGGGATACATAGGACTTGTACAGGAGGTCAAATATCCTTGTAAATGTATTGGCCGAAAGGACTGTCCTCGTAGAAGGAAAAGAAAGTGCATGGTTTGATATGAGAGAAGGTGAATAATAAAGGAATGGTAAGGCCAGCCTTAATTGAAGGATAACAGGTTGCTTTGGTTCTTTCCCAATCATTGAGAGAGAAAAGAAGGTGAGGAAGGACTACCAATGGATCTTCACCGAGCGACGGTAGCACTCGCTAGGCGACTAGGCATCCCCTCCTTTCCCTCTATTCTCTTTCGCTTCCTCCATGAGTTCTCCATGAGAAACGGCTCTCCAATAGCAGAATGCAGCTATAAACGACCAGATTGCGGCGTTCGTCCCCTGTGATGGAGCAATTGAGTTATCGAAATAGGACTAGGGCGATTGATGGATATGAAACTCACCTGGTAGTAAAGGATATTGACGAAAACTTGTACCAAGAGCAGAACAATCCGGACAACTAAACTTCGATATATGGCATACTCTTTAATTAGTGGCAGGGGACATTCCATGGCCAGCATGATGAAACCCAAGGTCATGGCAATTATTTGCACCAAGGGAAGCTTGACAATAATAGCGACGAATGGCGCTGCGCTGGGTGGGGCCCTGATACCATGCCGTAAGTTCGCAGCGCAAGTAAGTAGCGAGAATACAACGTACTGAATTCCTCCAGGATCGCGCAAGGTTCCACCCACAAAGTCGAAGAAGTATTTACGGTAGAAAAGGCCCCAGAATCCTGCCCAAACAGCATCTGCAGAGACGTCGGTTGAGCCCTTGTTGCGATGACAGTATGGGCACAGATACTTACAGACGCTGGCCGTAATCGAGACAAAGCGCGCATAGCTATGCCACACCAAATTGCCCATGATGCCTTGAAGTTGTTGAAAACGAGAGTACTACTGGTCGAATAGAAGCTTGAACGTGGAGACTAGATGAGCGCTGCTCGGAGAGACGTTGCAATTGAAGTCGAGAAAATGCGACAAGAAAGAGTAGTTCAAAAGCAAGACCAGCGAGAGCTCAGCTCCCTGAAAAAAAAGGGTGAATGTAGAAGAGGAAAAGAAAGAAAGCGGAGGAGTATCCCACCACAGCGACGGTAACGAACAGGGACCAGAACGAGCTGGAGACCGTTTTCATTCTCTAGGCCGCGTCGGAGCTCCAATTTTTCCACAAGGCCATCTCGATCTGATCACTTTGAGACACACCCTTAGGCTGTTGCCATCGTTGCGGCAGCTGACATCCGTAGAAACCTGTAGAAACCTTGACATAGTTATCTCTCACAAGGTGCCGATATAACTAGGCAAAGAGCGAAGAACATCGTGGGCTTGGAAAGCATGTACCGGACACTGTAAGAATATAGTCCTTGCGCATTACAGATCATTCTGTCCGTCGTAAAATAGAGAGCAACATAACAAAAGTCCATCCGGGCTGTTAGATGTAATCCGGCTGTCTCACCGGCCTTCGTGGTGAACCCTGAGGGCTAACCTATTATCATTGTTAGTTGAATATCCCCTCTGTATGGATCATTTGACGGGGCGTACCAAGCTCCGAGACACAGCCGATATTGAAGGTGAATGAGGGGGTACTGGCACCCTCGGGATTCGCGGTGTGTGTCCAGGACTCCTGAAAGCTTTGGCAGGCACAGTCCTCATCCCAGCAGGCCTCATCAAAGGACTTCCTGATGACGCGGAAGTAAAGCTCGCCCTGCTAGACCCACTTTCCGGACTTCCGTAATAACTCGGCGCTATGGAGTGTCGGATTCTTTCTGGGAATCTGGCAGGCTTGGGGGGTGGTGGAGGAAAAACAAAGACAGAGTTTTCCATAGGTGCAGAAATAGGTCCGGAGATCATGCCGGCCTCCACTCTCTTTGGCTCGTGCTGCATTGGCAGGTCGGGGGAAGTGGGGGAATCTGAGCGGCGAAGCCCAAGACCCCCCGAGCCTCCTTGGCGTCTCCGATGCCACCGCCACGCAAAGAAGCACAATGCCAGGCAAGCAAGCAGGCCGACGATGCCTGCAACGATAGCACCAGCGAGAGCCCCTTTAGATATACCTCGAGTTTGGTTACCAGAAGTTGACGATCCCACTGACGTTCCTGACGGGGACGCAGTAGATGCTGTTCTGTTGGCTCCCGGTGACGCAGGAGTGAAGATTCCAGAGTATACAGTCACTGAGTCAAGGTCGATAAACGGGGCGTTGGGGGAAGGTGAGTTGGGAGCGAGACTGAAGGTGTGCCTCCCAGGGCCAAGCCCACTTCGATAATACTGGAAGCGGAAAATCAAGGTCTGGGATGATAGGACTGGGTAAATCAACGTACGAGAAGCGTCCGAGGACGAAGTTGATTTACACCTCCGTTCGAGCCGCCACTCGAGGTGGATATGTCACTGTCAAGTGTAACCTTCATATCAGCGTGGTCTGGTGACACCGTTCCATAGACCGCGATGGCTTCTCCCCAGAACTGCATCGACACCACTGCGTCCGGCCTTTGACTGAAGCTAGAGGACAATACATTAGCTTAAGTTAAACCTGGGACGAGGGACACGAACTGGATGGTTCCGTCCTGAAAAATTGGCAGTCGGTTTACGCCCCAGGCAGACTGTGAAGGCAGATACGACATGACCGGATCCATATCATCGTGGACCTTGGTATCCAGTTCATCGCTAGCAGTGATATTAGTTAGACATGCTATTTTGTGAGCGTAGAGATGCTTACTTTTCAAGACCGACGGCGTCAACGATAACGAAGGAATCGATGTCTATCGGCAAGCCACCGATGTTCTCAATGACTGCCCGATGCCTACCCGGCTGAAGGTCTGATATCGTCCCCAGCGTCTGCTGTGTGACATTTTCAGAGCCCCTCGCAGTGCTTTGGGCCAATATGTTCCCATCTACAGAGATGGCAAAGTTTCCGTAGTTGGTTCGCCGACCCCCGAGAACGGTAAGGCCAGTCCCTGAGACGCCTTAGAGAGTACGTCATGTAAATTCAGACGGGAAATGTACCGTAGAAATCGATCGTAGCTTTGGCACCTTGGGTGGAGGTGCTGTGGTAAGATTGACCAGAGTAAGACTGGGGTTCGGACGTTAGAAAGTCGCCCCGTTGATCAATACAAGTCACAGCTCACAGGAAGGAGAGGGTCGTCCTGCGACGAGTCGGCCCAGGCACCAGCTGGCTCATAAGTGACAAGAGGTGAGCAGTCTTCAACTGGGGAAGAAGCTTTGAATGGCGTGCCCTCCTTGAAAGAACGACTCGACGTACCGGTCAAGCTGAATGATGCCATCGAGGAGAAGAACGAAGGCGAGTTCAAAATTTCATAGAAAGAGGGGATGAGAGAAAGGGCAAACCAAGCAGTTTGGGGAGAAGAAGGAACCAGAGAGACAGCAGACGATTGGCATGGGTAAGAAATAGTAGCACCCAAGTCACATCCAACACTTGGGCTTCATCGATTCAGTGTCAGTGGACCGCCTCTTCTAACGCCATGACGCATGTAATTTGACACCGAGCCATGATGCTTGCCCAGTTCTTAGACAGATGCATGATGAAGAAGGAGCGATAGACAGTGCAGTGGCCCGCAGGTAGTAACAATCAACATTCGGAGAGCCTTCTTCCCATGTCGGTATACGGTAGACACGAGCGGGGATATCAGTGCCCTCGAGTACCGATGATTCAGCGCTTGATGAGGACGCAAGATAACAGACGACCGTCGATGAATGGATTGCGGAAAGACAAAGAAAGAAGGAGAAACAAGCATGATCATGATAGCCGCTGGCCTGCTTGTTATGGAAGGTGAAATGGAATGAAAATAAGGGCAAATAGGGGAGGCAGCTGCATATGCTGTGGCTGCACACCTTTGCTTTTTGTCTCCGACTCGCTAACAGCCATGCCGCCGAAGAAAGCGAAAGTTACCCCCAAGACCACGGCTCTGACTCGTACGGGGCCCAAGGAGGTCATCCCCCACCCCTTAAAGGGGCCCAAGCGGAAGGAGTATGTCGAAAAACCGACGACGACGCGTGCCCTCGTCTTGAGGAACGGTAAACACGGGGCTATGGGCACCGGAGAGGTCTTCATGCTCAACAAGATCACTGGTAAAGAGAAGCTCGACCTCTTGGCAGGTAAGATGGGTGGCTGGGCTGTCTTTTCAACATCAAGATTGACGCCCGCCTAGAGGATACCATGGAGAAGATGAGACAGGCCGTGTTGACTCCGTTCCGCCTCGAGCAATGCTTGAAGATCGCCGCCTCTAAGCACTCTGGTTGGTGTCTGTTCTAACTTTTGCACATCGGTATCCGGTTTATTTGATCTATGCGCAGAGTTTGTCGATCAAATTCTCGAACTCAGGGACCCTAATTTGTTCCGTCATATCATTGAGCGAGATATCTCGGACGCTACCCCCAACGGTTCAGAACCTCGCCGCAATGCGACCAATGTCGCGAAGACCGTCGGAATCAAGGTCCACAACACGTACATGGTCGCGTCGGCCTACAAGCTTATTGCTGAGACTCTCCAAAGTTTGGGCGAGGGAGGTGTCACGGACACCAACATCAAGTTGAAGCTGAAGAATGACACGGAAGTCCGCCAGCGTTTTCTGGTTTTGTACGATATGGTCAAAGAATTGGTCAAGATCTTCCATACTCGCGTTTCCGTTCTGGCCACGACGAGCCGTAAGCATTCATACACATGCCATCTTCGCGATAGCTTACACGCGCTACCCTATACCAGCTCACTATTCCGGCTATTTCAAGAGTCGACCCACGGAGTATAACAAGCAAGGTCAAGTCCCGGAAATTGGGTTCGGCTTAGACGACAAGAACGTTCGAACTGTGACTAGGTCCTTTGTAGATTGCATCGTCATGGAATTGGTGTTGCCGAACTCAAGGTGGCCTGAGGCAGTTTTATACCAAGTGTTACAAGACGCTCTGCAAGAGTCGCCCAACCAAGCAAGGAGGTTCACCGCACCATTATATGAAGCTCTCGGAGATCTTTCTGTTCGTACTAAAGCAGTCATTGCTTCCCGTCTCACTTCTAAAAAATTTTATGCGTTTCAGGATGCCGTCCAATTGCAATCTTTGATTGAGTCTGCGCTCTTGGGACCCAATGAAAAAGCATGGAAAGCTGAAGCCCGCGACCGTCCAGAAGAATTCGAGAAATGGCTTGACGCCGTGTTCTTCTCAGACAAAGCGACCAGCAAGATCGACAATTGGAAAGACAAGATTTTCCCGCTTGTCAGTACCAGAAAGCCAGATGTCTTGGAGGGTCTGTGGTGGACCCTCAATCTGGTGTGTACCTTCCTCTTCACCTAAATATCTTTTCGTTGCTCACGAAGCCGGCGTGCAGAACTGCAAGAGTTACTCAGGCGTCGATCTCGACACCATATGGCAGCTCACCGATGCCTTCGAGACCACTCCTCAATGGACTGCAGTGTACATTCCCACCCTACGCGAGGAAGACGAAGACGAGGACGGACCCGCACGAGTCACGTCTGGTCGGAAGAAGCCACTCGCTCTCACAGCCGGGGACGGCTACGAGTCTGCTGATTCCATGCCAGATCTGCAATCTATTTCCAACAGTTCGGAGGAGTACCCAAGCAGCGACGAAGACGAGGACGAGGATGAAGATCCACAATCTGAGGACGAAGGCTATGACGAAGACGAGGAAGATAATCTTCGAGACCTCCTCCGTGAAGCGATGGACGCCGCTCATGAAGTGGATTGGTACGAAAATGCGAAAGGGCCTGCTACGGCTGGTATCGATCCCCTCAAACCAGACGACAAGAAGGGTAACCCTTTCCTGAACCTACTTGGGTCCTTGCGAGGTCAGTCCTGAACGTGTTCGAATTTTGTGATTATTTACAGATCCATTTCTAGGTCGTTTCATGAAGCCTGAGCCCAAGCTCAAGCCTCAGACCCAGCGTACTGAGCCACGTAGCCGTGGAGGCTTCAGGGCAACTCCGACTGGTGCCCCGAAGCCAGTTCCTGCCGGTGGGCCTCCCAAAGCAAAGCCAGCATCCGCCCAAGGTACGGCTTGCAGTTTCATTTTCTTGCATGGACCGACCTCTGAAACGTTTGTTTTTTTAGCTTCAGGTAGCCACAAGGCGACTATGGAAGAGGTAGAAGACGAGGAGGCAGATGGCGGTCAGGCTGCTGAGACAACGGGGAGCAAGAAGAAGAAGAAAAAGAAGGCAAGCAAGAAAAAGAAGTCCGCTGCTCCGGGTGAAGCCCCTACTAGCCCAGTCTTGGCACCCGCAAGCCCTCCTCCCGCTCCTGCTACTCCCAAGAAAGCGACACCGGCACCCGCTGCTCCCAAATCACCAACTGCTGCGTCGGCTTCGGCTTCTACTCTCCACATTCCCATCGGCGAGACCCAGGCACAATCGGGCCACTCGTACAAAAAGCAGCTCGACTCTGACTTCCAGCAGAAGGCCAAGGTCAAGTCTCGCCCTGACCATGCGTCGATCTTCTCTAACGAGAGCGAGAGCAAGGGGAAGGGGATGAACTTCTTCTCCAAGATAACCAATAGCTTCAAGAAAGAGACACCAGCCGAGCCCGAGAGCAACAAAAACCCCAAGTATACGTGGTTCTCTCGTCTTAGCAAAAAGGCCACCGATTCTATGCATCAGCTCTTGCGCACTGGAGAAGAGGCTGGCAAGCAACCTGCTCCCATGAAGTGGGATACATTCGTAAAGGTACTTGCAATTCTTTCTCCGCTGAAGTGAAGTTATTCTCATCGGCGGTCCCTTGATAGCTTATGCGAGAGATGGGATTCCAGTATGACCCGAGCACCGCTGGTTCTAGCGTCCGCTTCGATCCACCCGACCCGCGTGATTCTGTACGTGTTTTAAGTCTATACATCGGAACAACGACTAATTTAATATGCTACCCTAATCCAGCCTATTACCATCCACAAGCGTAAGTGTTTGATTGCTGTGTTTTGGATTCTGTTCTTTGCTGACTTGACGCGTGTTGCCATAGCCCACCCTGACTCGACTTTGGGCCCGATCAAGTTGGTCCAGATCGGAAAGAGGCTGAAGCGTTACTATGGGTGGAATGAGGAAGATTTCATCAGGCAAACCCGTGAGGCTACGGAAACTGAAAACAAATAAGTAACATTGGGACAACGCGTCCGTCTTGCGGCAGCAGCAGTAGTTCTTTTGAACTTCCTCCCTTCTTTTTTTNGGACATCCATTCCGCTGTAACAATCTTAGATCCATTGACGGGTCCTCCAGAAATTTGAAAGTATTGTACATTGGCTCGTATTCATGTAGCATCTCCCGAAATAAAAATGAATTTGTGGTTTGATTTAACATTGAATGTTGAACACTAGTTTACGGGATGGTAGTCAGCCCCGCGAGGCTATGAATCCTCCACATTGAAGACAACCGTTCCATCTATCGTGTTGAAGATCGTGACCATTGCAGTGACAATGACAGATTTCGTCAGTGACCTCTGGAGAGATGGTTCATGCCACTTACCAACTGCTGGAAGCCATCCTCGCGGACGACTTCAGCCACAACTCTCTCAAGAGCTTCGTTTGACAGATCATAGAGTCCCGTAGCCTCACGTAACGAAGTCAAAATCACATCAGCAGTCTGAGAGTTGGGTTGACTAGATGACGATGATGCGTTTGCAGGGCCGGAGCTAGTAATATGGTCTGAAGGAGGTAACGGAGATGAAGGAGGAAGCTGAGAAGAAGCATATTGTTGCGTTGGTTGATGAGGATGAAGATGAACAACCCTGTCTTGCACGTCGCCAGTCTGTCGGGGTAGTCGGCTGGCAGGGATGAAAGCCGGAGGTCCCATAAGTTGAGATGTCGCAACGGCAGATTTCGTCGCAGGAGCTGAGATCTCATGCAATGGTTTGTCAATTGGCATTGCAAGCAGTGCATCGGAGGAGAACGGTTGACGAGAGAAATTAGAGATGGCTTCAGGTAAGGCAGATACGGGATCGAAAGAGTTCGTTGGTCGGAAGAAGTCAGGGTTGCGAGGAAGATTGAATCTCTCTGTGAAGTTGGTCTGCAAGCCAACAATAGACGAAGTCGGAGCTGCGACTACTTTGTGTTGCGCTGTGCTTGCAGCCCTGGCCTGAGCAGGAGGCAGAGTGGGGTCGGCGTTAGTTGCCGCACTGTTCAGCGTAGTTCCATGAGCGGGTGTTGCGGTTTTGCACGGACAGACCGTCCGAATAGAATGAATAAATTCAGCGGCGTCCTTTGTGGAGATAAAGTTGATTTGGATGCGGTTATAGATCTTGATTAAGACCAGAAAGCGTTGAGGTGAGATTAACTCTGGGTCGGAATTGTCACTCACCGGCAGTGGTGCATCATCCTTGGAGGACAGATACCTGATTCCGACTAGGGTATCACGGCAGATAGCTTTTATCGGAAGACCTTCGCCATTTTTCTTTTGGGGCATGTTTTTCTGGATGGCCGAGAAGGAAAAGAGGTCGAGGTCTTCCTATATGATGGTATAAGTCGCATACAATCCAGTATAACAGACAGGGCAGAGACGTGCAAAAACGACTGGAGGCTGAGAAGCAGCAGATAGATTTTCTTCGCCCCCTTCGCCGTTAATATACCAGAGAACTCGCATTCTGAGAGACTCCAAGTCGCCTTTGTGCGATTTCGTTTTGTCCAGAACAACATAGAGAGTAGGATTTGAAAAGTGCTGCCAGTCGGGTCCTTGAGACTGCAATTTATTTGACTTTGGATAAGCTCTGGAGTATTTTTCCAGCAGGAATTTTGAAGTCGCAGTAGTTGAATAGCTCATGGTAGTCGTAGTCTGGGTTGAAGGCGAATATTTGGTAATTCGGCTTGATATCAATTTGGCGTCCAAACATAGAGGCAGCCCAGTCAAGCCAAGCGAACTGCTCAGCTTCATGAGCTTCAAGAGGTAAGAAACCTTGTTTGAGTTACAGCGACCATGTGGACTCATGAGTCTTTATCTCGGGAAGCCACGAGATGGGCTACCCAGAACGAATAAATGACCAGTCATCTTCACCTTGAACCCCCATGGCTTCCCTTTATCTTTGCGTTGATTGCGGTGGTACGAAGACAGCTGCAGCAATATCTGACAGCCAAGGCAACATCATCGGACGAGGGACAGGGGGACCGTCCAATATCACCTACCTCACCGTCGATGAATTCATCACCTCAGTCAGAATGGCTACTCTGGCCGCATTAAAGGATACCAGACCGGACATCGAGGACCTTCCCATTCCCCCAGGGACAGAGTCTCCATTCGCTGCGGCTTGGTTTGGCGTATCTGGCGCGGATTCACCGGCCGCCATTGCGAAAGTCACCCCCGCTATTTCTGCCTTACTCGCCATCCCTGTCGGCCCAGATCTCGTTGTCGCAAATGACACGCATCTGCTCGCAGCACCCGTTCGCACGTACCCTTCGATCAATCATGCGATAGCCGTTATTGCGGGAACTGGATCTATCACCGTCAGCTTCAAGCAAGAGGAAGGAAGGATCGAAGAGTTGGGTCGTGTGGGTGGTTGGGGTTGGATTTTGGGAGATGAAGGCGGAGGGTACGATGTTGGAAGGGAAGCATTGCGACAACTTCTAATGGAAGAGGATCTTGCATCGGTCCTGAGACGCCCAGCTCCACCTTCCAAGCTGAGGGACCAGATCCTGGCCAAATTCAACGTGCCAACGGTCATGGAAATCTTGGGCGAAGTTTATCACGGCGACCCCACGGGCGAAAGTGCGACGCAGGATCTTCGCTCGCTTTCCCGCGAGAAGAGGATATCATCGCTCCCCCCACTCGTATTTTCAGCAGCCTTTGAAGAGGATGATTGGCTGGCAAAGAGGATCTTGCAGGCATCGGCGAAGCAACTGGCCGACCAAGTCCAACTACACCTCGGAAGTGGAGACGAAGCAAACCCGCACGGTGTTAAGGCCCGGGATGCTATCATCTCCTTCGGAGGTTCGCTGGTCGGAAACGGGAAATATCGCCAGATTATTCTCGACCTCCTTGCAGAACGCGGACACACTTTCTCCCATGTTCATTTCATCGAAGATGCAGCCGCCGTTGGGGCAACCGGACTCGCTAGCTCTTACAAGCCCTCCCACACTTAGTGATACCATTCCACTCGACACGATGTATACCACAATATCACAGTTTCAATTCGTTGAGCTGAAGCTGGCTTCGCCACGTGGATATACGCGATCGAGAGTTGGTGAGTTGCAGCGCGTCATTCTCGCACCGGGCATGCTCTGCGCCTTCCAACGCACGCTCTTCGACCCCGCCATTCAAACTCGTCTTTCAGCGTGGATTGTGACCCAGGAATCCCGAAGATCTTACTCCGATGTCTCCACTCTCGCGGGCGTGGCACCTCTGTTTGGCCTCGTACATCCTCGCCTCCGTTCTCTATACTACCACTTTCTTGATCGGCCATCTCGTTGGGTCGCCTTTGAAGAGCCTTTTCGGCCTTTCTTCGTCGTCAGGGCCTCCCTTACGGCTCGCAAAGGAAACTTGGGAACTTTCTGCTACGGCGGGCGACCCACTTTCTAGCGGGAATCATATTGAGCTCGAGGGTCCAGCCGCCTCTGGTATAGATTCTAGTGCGCTCGGTCTCAGCTTGTGGCAAGGACTGAATGGTACAGGCCGGCTTCCAAACTTGGACTCCAGGCGAAGCCTATCTATGGACGAGGAACTGGTCTTTTCCAAGGCGTTTTCAACCTCTATGCGCCCAAGCAAAATCATACCCTACTACTTCAAGGCGTCTGGATCCTTCGGTCAAAGTGATGTCACGGTGACGAGCATCATTACGAGCGATCGTTTGGATGTTTTTGCTCGCCTTGTTGATAAGTATCAAGGTGCGATTATTGCCTCCAACGTTTCTCATTGGAACTAGACTAAAGGCGGTCGTCCTAGGTCCGATATCGGTCACGTTCCATGTCAAGAACATGACAGGAGAGGTTCCTCGTATTCTGGAAAGGCTGCGAACCATCTACGCATCTTCTGAACTCATGTCGCGATTCGTTGACGTACACCTTGTTATCGACTCTTTCGACAGGCAGTTCAATACTTGGCGGAACATAGCTAGACTTTTTGCCCGGACCGACTACATCTTGATGCTGGACGTCGACTTCTATCTGTGCACCGATTTTCGAACAACGCTCCAAAAGAATCCCTGGATCATGCGGCGACTTGAAAGTGGGCTGGCGGCCGTCGTGATCCCCGCATTCGAATACACCAACTTTGAAGAAGGAAAGGATTATGGCAAGTTTCCTACGACGAAAGCGGTGTGTTTTCCCGAACGTGACAACTACGTTTCTCCGGGCTGACCACGGCTACACTTGACGTGCTCTCTTGCCTGACAGGAATTGCTTAAGTTGGTTAGGAGGGGGAAGGTTGACGTGTTTCACTGGGGGTGGAAACCTGGGCACAACAGCACCGATTACCCCAGGTTTTATTCTGCCTCTCCAGATGAGATCTACCTTGTCACAGAATACCAATCGGCCTACGAACCATATGTTATCTTCAAGAAAAATGGACCGCCTTGGTTAGTGATCATCTCCCGTATCTGTCGTTCCCCCAAATTCACATTCCTATCTAAGGTGTGAAGAACGCTTCGTTGGATATGGGGGAAATAAGGCGGCCTGCCTCTTCGAGATGTATCTCTCTGGCGTCATGTACTATGTAATGGCGGACCATTTCCTGATCCACCAAAATCATTTGTACGAGGAAACCGCTCGCCGATCTGAGGTATCTTCGCTTCAACCTTTCTTCGCTTTATCGTCGCTCTGACGGAGTACTGCTCTACCGTCTCTAGCGGAAGTATAATCGCAAGATATACTCTGGGTTCAAGGAGGAAGTTTGCTTCAGGTTCGTCGTCCCGAGTTCCCGTTTCCTGTTCTCTTCGACGCTGTGACGGTTGTTCTGATGACTCTTCTTTCCTTATAGGTACTTGAGAAGCTATCGGGATACGGGTCTTCTGAATACAACTCGAGCGAGGAATGCCATCGCAGAATGCAAGAAGCTTAAACCGATCAGAATTGCCGCACCAGAGGTGAGGATATTTTCCGATTGACCGCAGTCTTTTTCGACTTAATTGTGTATTAACAAGTTGCCGATGTAGCTGTTGGGCGATTAAAGACCGTAATTTTGGTCTGCTTTGGATCCCGGGATCGAAGCACTGTTGGGGTGTATGGACTATCTGGTCACTTGACCGAGATTGCAGGTGCGGTTGCAGGTGAAGACGTTCTTCTGCGGGTGGGCATGTGAAGGTAAAAGAACCAGGCTGTGTGTGTTGGTTATCTATTCTTGGTGTTACTGAAGCTATCTTGTAGCAATTCCAAAATTAAATAATCCCTTGTCTGAAGATTTGAAGAGGAAATCGGTTGCCTGCAATGGGATATTTGGACCCAGATCTATTTGAGCTGCCAGCAAGCCTTGATGGATGCACTGACGAACGAAAGGAGCATCTCCGACCCTTGATATTTGTTGACCGGTTATCTTGGCTGTCACTGGATGGAGAAGTTATCTCGTACTCGTGGCTTTTTGTGGCAGCGAAGTTGGTCCTTCAGGCATAGCACTGACAGAAGCGTATGTCAAGGTGGCCGGCGCCCGAACATAATTCAGACAGAGTCTTTTAATCGGGCTGCTATGTGACCACACAAGTTATAAGGCCAAACTTCATTTCCGCTCGCGTAGCGTCGGGTATCTTGTCACAGAGGGCTCGCTGGCGTCATTGAAGCGATATCATTTAACGCGAACTGGGCATACGGTGCCATTAAGTCCGGGGTGGTCCGAGTTGCAAGGGGGTTGGCTCAAACACAAGTTTCTCCACCGATATCTTGGCCCGGCCGGAGTTGAAGTGGCCGGAGGAAGAGGATTGCCCCTATGCGTTGCTCTTCTCCGACCTCTGATGTCTCCGTTTTGTTCAAGTTAGTCCTGACCCGCCTGATGCTTTCCCCCCNTCGCCTCGTGACACTACAATATGTATAAATTGCTTATCCGCGAGACCACTTAAATACGCCACAACCATCCGTCACACTCCAGCCCTTCTCCCTTGCTCCCCAAATGCCTCCTCGCCCAAGAGTACTCATCTGCAGTCAGTCCCGGTGCTCGCCTTCCGACGGCTCATGATTCTCATTTATTTGTCCCACTGTCACAGGCACCATCGTCTGGGCACACGACGATGTCAAGGCGCTTCTCGGAAGTATCGCGGACGTGGTGGTAAGTACGTCTTCTCGACCTCCCCGACCGCCACTCTGACTCGGTCCCGTCGCATCCTCGCTATCTAGTACGACGACGCACCGAACCGCAAGGCGTTCTTGGCAGAGTTCAAACCCGGAGGAAAGTACGAGGGCACGATTGGCATTTATAGAGAAAANCGAGTCCGCCAAAAAACTCGGCGTCTTCGACAAGGAGTTGATTGATGGATTGCCATCTTCAGTCAAGTGGATTGCACATAATGGGGCGGGTTACGATCCCGTCGACGTGCGTGCCTGTATCGCGAAAGGTGAGCATTCCGTCTGTTATAGAGCCGACCATGTCACTCAACTTTGACATTCATTCATCCATCGGCGGTAGGTATATACCTCTCGAACACGCCTGGGGCCGTCGATGATGCGACCGCCACCACTGCGCTATATCTGCTCATTTCGACCCTGCGCCAATATTCGCTCGCTGAGAGATCATTACGCTCGTTGA
This sequence comes from Candolleomyces eurysporus, assembly GCA_027579435.1. NCBI lineage: Eukaryota > Fungi > Basidiomycota > Agaricomycetes > Agaricales > Psathyrellaceae > Candolleomyces > Candolleomyces eurysporus. Next base: position 190,533 of record JANBPK010000921.1, read on the forward strand.
AATGGAAACCGGCAGGTATCAACACCAATTCGCATGACGTTACTGGTCGAACGTTGGGCATCCTCGGGCTGGGAGGCATTGGGCTGCGTCTCGCGGAATTGGTCCAATCATTCCCGATGAGGGTGATTTACCATTCCCGACATCGGAATCTCAAGGCACCAAGCTATTGCGAATATTTCGAAAACGTGGAGGACATGCTTGCACAAACGGACGTGCTGAGCGTGCACGTTCCCCTTCGCCCAGACACTGTCGGACTCGTCGGTGAAAAGTGGATCCGAGCCTTGAAACCGAAATCCATTATCATCAACACAGCACGTGGAAAGGTTATCGACGAAGAAGCTCTAATCAGAGCGTTGGAGGATGGTCATGTAAGTTTATCTCCTTCATTGATCAGCCAATACACCGTGCGTATCGTTGATTCTTGATACTACTTTATCCAGCTCGCAGCTGCTGGCCTGGACGTATACCCGAATGAACCCGAAGTCAACCCAAGATTCCTCGAGTTCCCCCAGGTTACGCTATTGCCGCACATGGGCACGGAGAATCAAGATTCCCAGAGGAAGATGGAGGTTCGAGCCTTGACCAATCTGAGGGACTTCTTAAACACGGGGATGGGTAAGGATCTCGTTCAGGAATTCAAACAGCAGCAGCAAAAGCCTGCAGTTGTTCCGAAGGTGATCTCGAAATTGTAGCCGTCGTCAACGGGCTTGCGCTGACGCTGTTCTCCTTTGAAGAACTAAATTGATTTATTGGAGGTCGCTATCGTACTGTAAGAGAATATGTAATGCATGGTGTCTTGTTTGGCTCTGCAAATCCAATCTTATTCTGCAAACCACCTTGTGCTGAAGCTCGGGGACTGGCCCCAGTTCGTCTCATATCATACTTTGATTTCATCCAAGAATGCAAATGATCAATAACCCGGGCTACCGGAGAGCCTGGGTGAATAAAGTAGAATACAACAACATTTACAATACCCAGAACAACAACAAAACAAGGCTGTTAATGGAACAGAAGACGCAGCACGCTGCAATACATCTGATAGTACAATGCAGAGAACATTGTGAGCGTGGTCACCCACCGCTATTGAGAACATGACAAAACACAACCAAAAAGGATAGGAATTCTAGGTTCTTGGGCACCCTTCAGCGGATCTGCTATTCCTCGGCCAGGGCTGCTTGTAATCCTTGGTCCAAGTCATCAACTCCGCGTTCGTATAGGCCTCTCGGTAGCTAGCAAAATATGCGCATTGAGTCGTAGTTTCTCCATAGAGAAAGAAAAAGACAACATACGTTTCGATATACTTCGCAGTAGGGAAATCTTCGGGGTCACAGGTGGTTCGTATGGCGTTGGAAGGCTGATACACTCTGATCCAGTCGATGCTCATCGTGGCCGGGAAGAGGAGGTTTTCGTCCAAGGTACCGAAGCCATGAGAGATACCCAAGTTCGCAATAATGTACTTGAGAGAGATAACGTCAATAATCTTGTTTGCTTCTTTGAGTATCAAAGACCTATACCATTGGTTCCTGTGAGATGGGTCGTGGGCCAATTTCAGCGGCTGTGTCTGTGTCAAGACCTCTTGCATAATGGGTCCATGCGAGATTGCCGTTGTTCACCCAGGTGATATAAGCATCATCGAACCTTTTTGACAATGTTCAGAATGTTTAGCAGACGTAAAGAGGAAGCCACAGACTCACCCAGGTACGTATTCGAATCCGAATGTTGTGAAACACCCGTCGGCCAGCTCGTAGCAAGACTGGTTGGTCCACGATAGACCGCTGACTGCCTGTTGGAAGACACCTAAGACGAGGAGATTATTAGAAGTTCAGACCAATACTAAAGCGGCATGCCTCCTCTGTACGAATTCAACACGGTTTGGCTGACTGTGTCGGGGTAGATCTTGTAGTTATCGGAGGTGTTGTGCCATCTGTATTGGGCGTTGAACGGAGCCCATTGGGATGATTGTGATACCTGTGACAGTCGAGATTGAAATTAATGGCATGGGGATTCGATGGACTCATGCTGGCTCACCTGGCCTTGACCATCCTCAACGAGAGCTTCAATGATGTCAATCTCGGGAGCAGCACGGCCGACATATGACCCGTCAGGCCTCATGGGTCCTGGATGGGACTCTCCAGGGCAAGTGCAAGCAGCTACAATGGAGTCAGTGGCCCGAATTTCATGCAAGCTACCAAGTCACGTACACAAGCGTTGTCCAGGAAGATAAGACTAGATAAGGAGAGTTAGTAAGTGGGCCGATGAACCAAGAGGCTCCATACCAAAACATTGCCATGGTATCTGTCTCCGTTCGTGATAGCAGCGAGAGGTCCCTCTCCGTCCGGGTACGTCTGGTTTGGCAAAGTTCCAACGTCACAAGTGTCGTAGCTGTAGGGCCACTGCATTCAAGATTTTCAGTTTCAGTCTTTGCGAGACAACAAGAAAAGACGTACCATTCCTTCCAGAGAGGCACCGTATCCAGCGCGACCAAGGTTGCCGAGAGTCCATACTGCAGGCCAAAGACCTCTGGAGATTTTGATGTCGGCGAGACGAAACCACGGACGACATACACACAACGTACCCGACGGAGTTGGATCCAGGGAGTCGAACAGATGCTGTATTCTATTGTCAGCGTCTGGTGAGATGTCACGTCGACTGATTGTTTACCTTCAATCAAGCCGCCAGTGAAGCAGAATTTATTCCTGAACCCATCCATCAATCACGGAAATAAAGATGGCAGAGGCAACAATTAGTCTCACCAAGATTGAACCTGCAAGTACAGTAAGCAAGTGAATTTGAGTTAGTAGAAATATAGCACTACTGACCATTCCCGATTTGTATGTCATATTGTGGTTCGTCGCTGGATCGTCCACCTTCTCAATCTTAATCTGCAGCGCGCCATCCTTCGTAGTAACTACCGGGTCAATGAGCTACCTATTCAAGGCTTGTAGAAAGTCATAAGCTACATACCTTGACCAGGATCGTACCATTCAAGGTCAAGCTGGTAGAAATAAATCAGTCCTGATTTAACACACCAAGCCGAAGGTTGAGCATACCGTTCCCCAATACCACAAATCCACTGCTTCCCAATACGGGTCATCTCCAGGGAAGAAGGTGCGTCCATCGGTGTTGAACTCGTCCGAAAACACAAGAACCATTTCTTCACCAGTTTCGTAGGAGATCTTCGTAAGAGCTTCCTTTGGGGTGTCCCGGTCGATTAATCCATAGTTGCCAATCATGTCGGGTATCTGACCCGTCGCGTTGATTCCGCCAAGATTGAAGCCGCCCTGGTCGGTTAAAACAGGCGTTAGGAAATGAGTGAGAATAGGATATCCTGTGAAGAGCATTAAGTTCCGGGAGGGTTAGAATGTCGAACTCGAGAAGGTATTTACCGCCACTGCAACACACGAATTTTTTTTCAGCACACACAGAGGTCTCAGTGAAGCTTGCACTCACAACAACATGAGCAATCCGAGGGCAAGAATTGTCAAGCACCCCAAATTGACCAAACCTCGCTTCGAGAACACGGCACCTCCGCGGTCGCTGAATCTGTCCCTGGCTGAGCTGGGGTTATGCAAGTCATCGTCGGGCTCGGGGGTGCGTATGTCGAGAGGCGTTCCCCAGGTTCGCGGAGACGCTGCCAAGGAGTACTAAGCCGAAATGTAAGTTGTCGAAAAGGTGAAGAAGTTGCCAAGCTGGTGTACCCCACCTTCTCGGCTATTGAGCTCTGCAGAGAACAACGTCAGCCCGAGACCGCCAAGAAGACACCAAGCAACCTTGGTATGACATACCTTCATACTGCTCATAGATTCGACCCTCGCGAGCCCGCGTCCTCCGTCGGGCGCTCCAGTGTTGCTCAACAAACTGGTCTTCGACTCCATGGAATGATTGGTAAATTTGCGATTCAACGACGCCATGTTCGTTGACCGCTGTGGTATACAAGACTTGAAAGAATGAAAATAAGTCGGTCACTAAAGAATGACAGGGGGAGCTGTAAGAGAAACTGTAGCTCTCGAGAGCGCTTGATAGCAGGTAAGGGACCTCGCCAACAAAGCCAAGACGTGGGAGGGGAGAAAAGGAGGGAAAAAGACCTTGTATTTGACATTTCCTTGACAAGCGGCGCAGTGGGAACATTCTGCACCGTCGCATTCGGACATTGTGATGAATCCAGGCCAATCTGGCAGTTTCATGGGATCCACCCTGAGCGCTCAGTGTGTGGGAAATTTGCGCCGTCTGGCCCTGCAACCCGGCTTGCATATGGAGGAAATGATATCCTGATGATAGCAAGATGATTGGGAGGGAACGAGAATCAGTGCCTGTAAAGGGGAGGATCAGGCATCCGGTGTCCATTCATATCAGCAAATTGTACATGAAGGCTCGTGACCGTGACCAACCCTAACATAGCGTCATCATACCCCTTTGCCCGACACCGCGACCACTCTTTATCGCTCCCCTCACATCGAGAGAGCAATGTGCGTTCAAAACTGAATTTGAGACTCCGAGCCCGCCGTCTGCGATCCGGGAGTCGAAGAAATCGGCCACGAGGTTTCCGCGAGGCCAGTCATACGTGTTTCGAGGTAGAGAGCAGTCGTACCATTTCAACTACTTGCAGACCATGGAATTCGACCCTGGCCATGGAGAGAAGGCGTCCAAGACTGACTTGGATGCGACAACACGCCAAGCGGTAGAAGTTGAGTTCGTTGTGGAAATGAGGAAAACCGTCGAGAGCTTGCAAGTATAGCATTGGTTTCGATATTTGACCGAACCTCTGAGCAATCTATTTCTTCGTAGAATTGGGAACGCCGGCAAATTACGGTGCCAATCTGAAGAATTCAATAAATTAGATTCGTTACCGGTGAGTTTTCAAGAAACCTTCGGTGTTAAGAACTCACGTTCGACTTCATCCACGTAGACTCATGATCCATTGTCGGCTTTGGCTGAACTACGAAGCACTCTGCGTGGACACGACGAGGAACATGTTCGCAATATGCAAAAGGTAAAGGAGGATCTGCAAGAAGAGTTCAGGCAGCAATATGAGCGGACAATCAGGTGATCTTACATTCTCACAAGTACGAAGATTCGTGGGCCAGAATTGACGACGACATGGTAGGGACAAGTTGAGAGAGCAAGTTCGCGCAGTCATCACCGAGCAAGTCAAGGTGCAGGTGGATGCGCAGCTTAAGGAGCACATCCCGGTGTCCTTGAGGCAACAGCTGGAAGACACGAAGCAGCAGCTGAAGGAGATGAAGATATCCCTCCAGAACTCGTAAGTCACTTTTCTCTGGTTCCAGCTTGACTTGGGAGGATGACCGTTAATATTTAGTGAGGCACGGACGACTAATTCAGAACTCACCGAAACAGATTTGTTCCGAGTATTGGCAGTGGTGCTGACTCCCGAAGGCAAGGAGAGCGACAAATATCCCCAGGATTTGTGCTCTCTTTTTGCATATGATCGTAAGCCATTGCAGTCGATAGGTGGTCATACGCAGACATGTTGACATAGAAAACTAGTCGCCACCGCCAGAACACTTGTCCGAGAGTATGGACTTGTGGATTCGGAAGTATTGGAAGTGAACTTCAGGCGCTTCTTAGCTCATATAGGTACGCAGAACAGACGCTCGTGACATGCCTAGGGACTCATCAGCTGATGTCTTTACACATGCAACGATAGGGATTCACGTAGACCTATTTCCTTCGCTCAACGGAGACTTGCTATCGGCGTAGCTCTAATCAGACTGATAAGGCCGGAGCATGCGTTACTACCTGTAGAATGGGGAACATTTATAGGGGTTAGCAATGATCTCTTCTGGACTCGAAAGAGGGAAGGGGACGAATTACCTTTCAGTTAACCAGAATATAATGTTGTTTCTTGATGGAACGGTTTGCTTCTGAGTTTAAGGCGAGTTATTCGCGTGACGTCCGCTCTTAGCGCGATTGTCCCCGCAAACGCACGATTCTGGCGCCCTGGGTCTTTCCGAGACGATTGTCGCGGCTTTTTTCAAATTGTGTTTGTAAAGAAGCCTTGCCAGAGAAGGGTCGATAACATAACGTGCGAGTCTCCCCTTTGAATGTCCATTCATTCCTCTTCCTCCTCTTCTCCGTTCGCAGTGATGTCGACGGTCGCGGGTCGCATGCCTGGTGGTTCCAACACTCCTACACCATCATCATCATCCAGGTCTCCCAGTATCCACACTGTGTCAATGGCTAGCAATGCTGAAGGCCCATTCGGCACCTTGAGATCATCAAACAACTCCGTCGCGACTGGAATTGGGGAGGCGCTGGAAGCGCTTGTCAGAGCAGTCAGTGCGCCACCGCCAGCGTCGACAAAGCCAATATTTGTTGAATGGGAAGGTCGGATTATGGCACTAGGGAGAAAACGAATGACAGGACTGGGATCTGGAAAGGTAGGGGTGTTTGCATTCCCTTTTGCTTGTGGTTGCTGAGGTCGACGCGATTCAGAACGCCTTCTTGTATCTGAAGAGCAAGTTCGGGCTTTTAAGCTCTGCACGACCCCTGTATTTGCAAGCAACGTTCTTGGGGGAGGATGGGGAATTTGTCGAGCTTGATCTCGACGCTTGGGAGGAACTGACCCCGCATATCGAAAAACTGCGTATTATTGCATAGCTACGCGCTTCAAAGCTTGACACTGTAGTGCTGAATACAAGTTTATTGTCGGAAAGCTGGGCTTGTGGTGCTGAGGTTTATTTCGTGGTGAGCTCGATGCCAAAAGCCAGCGACGTCGCCGCGACGAAAGTCTGAGTTTCCATCTGGCACGTGGTGGAGAATATCGCAATGGTGGAAACTCGCTTGTCATGCACTCTATCCCCAACCTCCATCTACTTGTGAATGGCGGTGAGCACCGTCCTCAGTTTTCAGTGCAAAATATTCACTTATCGCTCTCTAGAATGAATTATCTCCCCTAGAACAGGTCCACAAAGCGTACTCGAGGCTCACCCACTCCGAACTCACACTTTTCCTCAAAGTCCGCAACCTCCCCACGGCCGGCACCCACCAGGAGCTGGTATCCAGGCTCTGTAATCATGATCTCCACCACTACCACATTCCCAATGCCGCCAGCAACACCAAGACACCTCCCAGCTCAGGCTTGTCCTTGATTCCTTGCCCAGGTTCGCAGCAGTCGCGGTCCAAGCTGAGGACGGATCTCCCAGTTGAGATCCTGGCGGACATCATGGATCATCTGGGAGACTGGGAGCTCTCCAGGGCAGTCGGTGTCCCGACCTCCTTGTCCCAGCCATTGGAATGGACGCGGGCCTCAAGAACCGACTGGGCTGTCCTCACAGGCGACATGCGCAAAATCCGTGAGGCCAACCCATCACTCAGCAATCCACTGACGAGCCTGGGCGCGGTGGTCGCAATCCGGTTCGGGGACGAGAACATTCTGGAATACTTCCTCTCACAACACCTCCGTATGTTCCAGCGAGTCTTCAAAGACGACCTCATTCCCATAAAAGCCTCGCTATACGGCAGAGTCAGGGTCCTTTCATGGTGGAAACACGTTTTCGAGCAGCATCCAGACCTCATCACACCCCCTTCCTCGAAATCCATAGAGGAGGCTGTTGATCAAGCATCTCGGAGCGGACAGATTGCCTCACTCGACTGGTGGCTGAACGACTATGGACATTCCTTTGAATACACAGAAGCAGCTCTGGAGTATGCGAGCGCGAAAAATCGGATCGCGGTCTTGGAGTGGTGGAAACATCAGAACAAATTCAGAGGCGTTCCACTCAAGATCGGCCGGGTCATGGATATGGCGAGCACCGCAGGGCATGTAGAAGTGCTCGAGTGGTGGGCAACGTCACAGTTGGAGTTCAATTATGATCGCCATGCACTGCAACATGCAAGTTGTCACGGCAAGGTCGAAGTCCTGCAGTGGTGGCTAGGAAGTGGGTTGCAGCTGCTCTTCGACCAAGAGGCGTTGACTGGGGCGACCAGACATAACCGACCGGAGGTCCTCGAATGGTGGGATAGGTCCGGACTGCCGATCCAGTATCGCATGTGCGACATCGAGGAAGCCTTGGAAGATGCTCTCGGTGGTGGAGAAGCCGCGAGGGCGTGGTGGAAGCAGAAGGGTGTGGATTTTAACGCCAATGATAAGGAGTGGATGAAGTTGCAAACACTCAATTGATGCTGCGGTTCTTCATCACTCTTCTACTACTTAGGCAACTGGTGACAGTTTTTTTTNGGGTTCCTTTCGCATCGTCTGCTTTTCATTTGGTCAGCTCCCTACACGTTCCCTTCCAGCACGTACCGCTATTATGCAGTCATCCCAATTAGTTAGTTCTACACCGCATTTTCGAGTAGTTATTAGTTTTTCTAGTTGTATATTATATTGCAATGTACCTTTACATGTCTGTTTGCGCGCTGAGAAGTACGAGCTTGACCCCATCTGCGTTGGAGTTGAAGGAGGGAAGAGATAGAATAGAAATCGACGGAAAAGGCTGCCATGTGGTAGGGTCACTCAATGGAGCACGTTCCGAGCTATCATCTGGGCCTTGGAGTAGGAGAGAAAGCGCGTGGTTGGGGACGCGTCGAGGCGCGCCCATTTACACGTACACGTGACAAGAGACAACGGACCGACGTCCAGTGCTAGCCGAACCACTCCGAGTTCTCCAGAGCGCGCCAGCTGCTGGCTCTAAAGCTCAGTACCAATGGCAAGATGTGGCCTTGCCAACAGCACACGACATATAACGGCTCGCATCGCAAATCCATGTAGCAAAAAGGCTTCTCTTCGAAGAGGGTTGTCAGCGTCGACCTCGAACAGCAACACAGTCATCTCGCCTCGTCAGGTTCCGTTAACCTTGCTACACAAAACTTCCAAAATAGTGCCCCAAGTTCTGGAATATGGCCCGGCTGCTGTCAAGGAGCAGCGAAGTCTGGACGCTGGGATATGGGAGAAGACTCTATCCAATGTGTATGAAGACCTTTCGTCTTCAACACCGCGTCCGATTCGGCTAGCTGGTATGGATTCCAACTCTATCGAAGTCTGTTCACGAGACTGAGCTTATATCTACCGTAGTGTACGGTATTGACGAGGCATCTGCATCTGAGGACTTTGTCACTGCACTATTGTCCAACCCCTTCGACGCTTCTGGAGAACAATCGCAACTCTTGAGAAGTCGGTGGAAGGACGCTGCTGGTGACAGCGTCACAGTATCGTACGTTCTAAGTTGTGTTAACGGTTAACAAAGGCTCAAGCTGACTGACTGTGGATAGATATGGGGCCAAGGCAGTTCAGGATAGAAGTAACATTCAATTGTCATGCCCATACCTTCAACAATTCCCTGTTCCAGTTGAAGTTGTTGAACTTCGCGCTGGGCGCTCTAAACATAACAAGGCGCTAGAAGATGCCGTTCTCGCTAAGCTTCTCGAAGCAGACATCCCAATCCTTCTCTGCAACCCCCTTGTCACCTCAATAGAACATTTGCTTTCGACCCCCTTGCCCAGCAACACTATCCTTGTTCTTGTTTCCACCCCCTCTCAGCAAATAGACCTACAACAGCTTCTCTCCGGAATACCCCAACATTACCCCAAACCCACTATCCTTATTGCCGACCCGAAACGCGCCTCAGATGCTATTTCTTTGCTCCAGTCGAACCCTACCTCTTCCCTCGTCATCCAAACATTCCAAGACGCCTTTAACGGCTCCAACATTTCCGCCGTGACACGAGCTCTAGAAACCACCCTTTCCCAACCTAAGGCGTCTTCACAACCATCGTCCGCTTCAGCAGTCTCTCCGTCAGACTACCTCCGGGTCAAACTCGCACTTAACCGCTTACACGACGCTCTCTCTTACTGTAGAGCTTCCCTGGCAGAAATCAAATCCGCACTCAACTCGGCCTCTATCGACGCCAGTAGGCTAAACACCTACTTCGAGGAAACGCGAACCAAGTTCGAACATAGCTTCCTCAGCCTTGCCCAGTCGTCACCCTCCTCACACTCAACCAAACCACAAGTCGACAAAGTTGAGCATGCCATTGCGGATGCAGAGAAGAACATGAAGCAAGTCATGGAGCGGTTTACCTGGTGGCGAATGCTCTGGCGCGTGGACGAAACAACAACCCTCATCGCAGGCGCCCTCCAGCAACACTGGTGTGTGGAACTCGAACGCGAGGTAAGCAAAATAAANGATAATTTAGCTCGTACACACACAATACATATCTAACCAACAAACCAATCGGTCTATACAACAGCTCTTGATCCAGACAGGAAAGCTCCACGCAATACAAGCCGAATTCGAAAAGGAGTCCTTCAAGCTCTTATCCGACCATCCAGCTCTCCAGTCCAATGTCCTCCGCAACTCCTTGCTACAACTCCAGGCATCTCCAAAACACCAGCTAACAAATTCAACGCTCACTGCTCCGGTTGCGATACGAAGGAACCAAATTATCGAGTACCCCACTGCCAGGTTACACTTGACTGCTCAACGGACAGTCCTGGGTATGACAGGTGGGATCGTAGGAGGTGCTGGAGTCGGTTGGGTTGGGTGGATGGGGTGGCTCGTAGGCAACAGCGAAAGCCTGCTCGGGAGCCTCTTCGGAATGGAGCCCGTAACTGCAATGGGTGTTGGCGCTCTCACCGCCGTTGCTAGCGTGCGGTGGGCGGTTGGTCGATGGGAGAAAGGGAAGAAGAAGTGGTGGCAGGATTGGCGGAGGGTGGGTGAGGGTCTTGAAAGGGATTTGAGGGTATGTTGTTCGTTTNGTGCATTTCCGAGCGGGTTTGCTTAATGTTTTTGCCAGACAACGATGGCGGACTGCATGCAGCGTCAAGTGGGAGAGATTCCTTTGGCAGCGTCGAAAGGCCTCGCTCAAACAGCTGCCCAGCAAGAGGATATTGTTGGGAAGCTGGAAGACGAGGCTCAACGCGTGAATACAGAGGTGAAGGAGGCGATTCACGGAATCTCCGTCAATACAAAGTAGAATCGCCAACTTGAATAGAACCTTGGTCATGCCGCTCTTCTTCCGTTATTGGTCGTTCGCAATTGGTCTACAGTTCGGTGGTCTTTCCTGAGGATATGTTGTCCATGGGCTCGGAGCTCTTGCTACTGCTGCTGGCGGCTGTCCGGGTTGCTTCGTTCTCTTCATCGTCACTCTCATCTTCGCCTACGTCAAAGACTTCCTCCCGTTCGTCCCAGACATCAGGGTCGGCAAAGCGCACTGTCTTCCCCTTCCCAGATTTAGGAGGCACTAAATGGGGACTGACAGTTGGGAGCAGGAAGGCACTGCTCAGTTCCTCGTCCTCGTCCTCCGAATATTCAGGATTCAGTGGGCGGTATAGCCGGTTGATCTGGGTAAATGATGATCAGCTCTGGGTTCCAAGAGCCTATTGCAGAGTATCGGTGCAATTACCTCTCTTCTATGTCGGTAATATTTCTCGAGGTGGTAGGAGCAAAGTAGGCCAAGCGACGAACCAGAGATGTTGGCCTATGACGCAAATCGGTTATTCATCGGTTAGATATGGCGTAGGTCGGAGGTTAACTCACCACAATGTCCAAGATTTCAAATTGTTTGAACTGCGGACGCACGGTAAGCATCTAGGCACTGCTGTCTCGAGTAATGCAAATAGACGCACCGGTAGGAGTGACTGTACGACCTCACTGAGGATCCCCCCACAGAAGAAACAAGTGAAGCTCGTGAATATTAGGCTGGCGTTTCTCCAGAACCACACTCGACGCGCGCTCCTGTTATTGGTGAATGTCAACGGCTGGACAATCTCGGAAACGTCGGTGACGTACTCTTCCACGTCCACTATCCAGTAGAACACGGCGGTGGCAATGCCAAAGCATATGAAATGGAGCATCTTGTCGTTCAACGGCAGAGATTGCGAGAAATTGGTGAATCCCAGAAATCCTAGCATGACCATAATGAAGCTGGTAAACGCCACGAACCACTAGTTACCATGGTCAGCTTCGGTAGTCGATCATGTAAAGAATCCACAAACTGACTGGGCGGAAGCGTAGAGGCGGATTGTATTTTGGTATACGGACATGATGGGACTTCATTATCGACCTGGAGAGCCTGTTCAGCCATTTCTTGACTGTGGAGGGAGCCATTAGCGGAGGCAAGCTTACACGGGTGGCGGTGACGACGACGGCTAACTGATGTGTCCCATCCCGTGATGGATTCCCACGCCAGCCTCACTATAAAATAACAGATCTCTCGAGCTCTGACTTTTTTCTTCGTGCGGCAGCACGGCCATCTCTTCCCCATGTTGCTCATAACTGCATCTATCCAATTCATGTTGGATTGTCCACGCAGTCGTTCGAGTGTCAGGCCGTGTTCTGAAAAATTCGGACGTCTTAATACCCTTTTGTCCTGTCTTCCGCACCCACTCGGGAAGAGAGGATGGGTTGGTGGTTCGTACATGCAATCATGCATCTCAGCTGTTCTATTTGTACTCGATTCAATATACACGATTACCACGATCTATCTGTTGGTGCCCCTCCGGAAAGCAAGATCACGTCGCCTCGCTTCTCTATCGCAAAATTTCTCCACCATCCGATGCTTGTTGCGCACTGACCACACCCTTGCTCGCGAACACGAGACTTTTTTTGTTTACTTCCAGAGTTCTGAACGCTAGTTTTGAGGGGACGGAATCGCGACGCAACTCTACATACATTCCGTTAGCTCATCTACAAGAGACAACGATGACGACGACGACGACGACGAAAATAACCAAGTAACCAATACACTAATAACACAATTAGCAGAAATAAAGCAAGTATATAGGACGCATAAGTAGTTGGGGTAGTCGTTTATCCAAAAGGTCCGTCACCGTCCAACACACCAGCCGCCGAAGGTACAGATCATCCATCGTCATCAAGTCGTTCACTCGCTCTCTGCAATGAGAGCGACAATCATTCTGTTATAAGACGGGGAGGGTGAGCCAGAAGAACAATTACGTGGATTAAAGAGAGACACAAGAAAGCCAAACGCACCTGTACAGGTAGTAGAAGAAGGAGAGGAGGTAAAAGCCGAGCTTGATGAAAGTTTCCTTCTTATGCCCACCCAGCGTCCGGAAGATCTCCGTCGCGTCGTACATATGGTTGTTGTTCAAGAATCTGCCAAGAAACGAGCGTAAGAGGTAGCTAAACGAGAATCGAACCGAGAGAGCACGTACTTGTTGGCGTTCCAAGCCACTAGAGGCGCGTTCAAGATGAACGCTATCCACTGCCCAGACAGCAGGAATAACAGGGTAAGGAATCCATGGGCAGCGTTTTCGGGTATCACAAACTATAGCAACAAAAGAAGATATATAAGACTCCTCAACGTCCTACAGAGGCGTGAAAGCACGCACCTGGTTCAGCTTATTGCACAGATCTATAGGGTTGATATAGTCGCATTCCAAATCCGAGAACATGATGATCTGTGGGGTCGGTCAGACGCCGTCTACGTCTAGAAACGTAACCAGAAGAGGAAGAAGAGCCACTCACATAAAACACCATGCAGAAGAGAAGACCTGCAGCCATTAAGACCGCAAAAAGAAACAGCCATCCTGCTCGTCCCAACCGATGACATCAAGGAAGCAGGCCACGGTGTAGGTTTGCACAAGCAAGTTCGGTGTTTTTTTNGCATGTATAGCAAGCAGTTAGCGAGTGTGGTTGACAAGGATATAATTGAGACCCATGGAGACCATATAACAGGAGAAGAGCACGTCAAATCACCGGAAATTCCAAGCAGGATAAAGGTTACGCACCAGCACCAACCATCGTTCCAATCTAACTTTTCGCGATGAGTATCCTCGAAAACGCGTGTGCAAGCCTCTCGTAGTCGTACAACGTCCCCTGGGTGGTGGCTGGAGTAGAAATTGAGGAAAGGGCGGTCAGGACCAAACGCAAAGTCGATTGCCTCAGCCGCCTGCGCACCTCCATGGACACGATGGCACACGAGTGACGTTGATAACACGTGGACGTTTATGGGAGTCACGTGAGCCATAATCATGTCCGCGAGTCGTGGACACGGCCGTCGATCGACGCGTCTAATCCCCAATTCCAGGGGTAAACGCTTGGGATGAATGTTGAAAACTGCGATTAGAATCATAGTAGCACGCCTGGTATTTTCAATTCAAGGAGCCATGCCAGGGGTCTACCAGAAATGTGAACCATAATTTCTCCCAGCGGAGCCAAGTCCTAGAGCCAAGTGACCCACAGCAACTGCCCTGGAACGGAAGAACGGAACCTCTTTGCTAAAGGCAAACCCATCATCCATGGTACCCACACGACCAAAGATGCGCACCCACGAACTCACGACATCTTGAAACGGCTGCAGAAGGGAAATTTTCAACTCCTGAGCCCAGCGTGAGTCGAGACCATATCTCGTCTACTTACACATCGTGTGTACACAAGAAAAGACAAGAGTTCCAAGCTTGAAGAAAGGATGTAGGCCATCCGCCAGAGGCGACGCTAGATTTGAGAAGAACTAACGCGAGAGACATGTATTGCATAGATATTATGTGTATGTTGTGTTGATCCATATTGCCAAGTAGTGTTTAGGATAAGTCTATATACGGGAGTATGGGGAGAGCGGGGTGGTTTGGGCATAACACCGCATAGATAAAAAAANGAGCAAATGAAAAGAAACGCTCAGCGCATCCACGCGAAAAAGGTCAAGAAGTGGAGGAGTACTGCGAGACGGAGAAGGAAGAAAAACAAGCTGCCGGGGCACGAAGAGGTGCAGAATGTACAGAGATCCAGTGAGAAGCCCCGACAGTAATGGTATAGATATAAACAAGAGATATCATCGAACTCGAAAAAGACGCCAACTTGCCCCAAGTATTACTTTTTTTGAAGTAGGTAGAAGAAAGAAATGGCCCGCGTGGACCAAGGAAGTCGAAAAGGTATACTAAAGATGGGTTATACAGGTAGCCGGGAGGGTATAAAAGAGCGTGGTGGTAAAAGAGTGGACGTGTAGGCGAAAGAAGTATCGCAACACGAGGCGGAGGAATACAGACCAAGGTGATGACCAATAATATACAGAATTGAAGCAAGTGGCGAATGACGACGATGATGACAGCAATGAACAAAGCAAAGGAAGAGTAAATCAAACAGGAAGAATACAAGTCGAAAGTGGTGAACTCAATGCATAACAAGCGGCTTCTTCACCAGAGATCGAGAGTGCGACGACGCACACCTCCGAGGATTTTGATTTTGGTTCAGCAAATTTCGACCTCCCATTCGCCGCCTTCGGTATTGGAAGACGGTGGGTTCTTCAAGGCTATCCTGACCCGGCGTTTCCCACCAGTGCTATCGGGAACGTGGTACTCTGAGCTCAGACCAAATTCGGACAGCGGTCCATCGTCGAGATCATTCATGCGATATGACATATCGGGCATGCTGAAGTCGCCGAGGAATGGATCTGAGGACGAGGGTGAGAGCGAGGGAATAGATGGAGAGCCTTGTGAAGAGAATGACGATCGGAAAGTTGACTCTGAATCGGTTGACCACATATCCATCGGAGAAGAGGCGGCGGTTTCGTATCTCGATGACTGAGAGGATGCTCCCGGAGAGGCTGCCCGCGATGATGCCGAAGAGGACGGGTGAATCCGTACACGAATTTTCCCATTGTCCGTCGACGAAGTATCGAAGGAAATATCCAGACCATTCAAATCGCCCAGTTCAGTCATGTCCACATCTGCAAACTCGAGCTTCTTGGAGAGAGAGGCCGAGGGTGATGCCCTTCCCATGTCTTCCGCGTCCATGTTCATCAGCGAGGATCGAGTCCAGTCGAAATCACTGGGGACGATGTTGCTAAAATCGTACTTGGCAGCGGCGGAAGGGAACGGGGTTGGCACGGAGAAGCTTGTCTGGGAGCTTGTCTGCATTTGGACAGAGGATAGCAGTGAGGGCAATGCGCAAAGAAGAACCTGTGGCCGGGAATTGATAAGATGGCTCGCAAGGAAATCGACACCGAATGAATGAAACATACCATCAATCCGAGACTTGCAGCCGTTTTGTTCGCTGATGGAACGGAAAGGGATCGAGAAGAAGGCGATGCGGGGGGCACATAGCTTTCTGATGCCTCGACCTTCACGGGGACCTCTTTGACAAAACTTGTGCTAACGAGCTTTGCAGCGAGTTCACGCTCACGCTCTTCAGCAGCGGCCAACTGGGCTCGCAGCTGCTCCACCTCAGAGAGCAATGCCGGATCTGAGGCAGACTGGGGCTGGCTACCGCTTTGGGTAAGTGCCAGGAGCCTCGCGTTTTCCTGCTCCAATTCGGCGACGCGTCTGGAACGTAAGAGCGAAGGCACGAATAAAGTTTAGGCAGGGCGTAAATTGAAAGAACGAGCCACATGACGTACACTTCCATAGTCTCAAACTCTTCGCGTTTGCGCTGCCTGCTGAGGAAGGCTGCGGCACGGTTCTTGACGAGCCGTGCCTCCCTTTTGCTCAGGCCCGTGACATCGGGAGGAACAAAGTCCTTGCTCGACACCCGCTCTGTGGCCCGTTTCTTTGAGGATCCCGGGGCCGGGCTCGCTGAGCGCTTGCTTCCGGTCGAGGCGATAGCAGTGACTGCGGGAAGGACAAGGGACTGTTCCTGTTCTTCTGCCTTTGCGGGCGTCTGGACCTCCACTGGGGCCTGTGCGGGG